>PVJL010016805.1:0-19947 GCA_004026885.1 Lyroderma lyra | reverse complement strand
CCACCTTCATATCTGAAAGATAATTTTGCTGGATAATTTATTCTTGGCTGGAAGTTTTTCTCTTTTAAATTTTTGAATATTGGGTTCCACTCTCTCCTGGCTTGTAGAGTTTCTGCTGAGAAATCTGATGCCAGCCTGATGGGTTTTCCTCTAAAGGTTATAGTTCTTTTTTCCCTGGCTGCCTTGAGAATTGTCTCTTAGTCTTTAGTTTTGGACATCTTTAGTACCATGTGTCTTGGAGAAGATCTCTTGCAGTCCAGGTATCTGGGGGACCTGTTTTCTTCTTGAACTTGGGGTTCCAGATCTTTCCATAGGTTTGGAAAGTTCTCACTACGATTTGTTTGAGTATGCTCTCTGTAGATTGCTCTGCCCCCTCTTCTATTCCTATTATCCTGATGTTGTTTTGTCTCATGGAGTCAGATATTTCTTCAGAGTTCTTTCAATCCTTTTGGTTCTATATTCCCTCTCTTCCTCTTTCTGAGCTGTTTCCATGTTCTGGTCTTCAATATCACTAATTCTTTCCTCCATCTGATTGGTCCTGTTTCCTATGGCAGTTATTTCATTTCTCACTTCTTTTATGGTATTATTTATTTCTCGTATTTCTATCTCAATCTTTCTTATGTTTTGAATTTCTTTGTTAAATTGTTCTTTTTGTTCACAGAGTTCCTTTTTTATGTCGTTTATATCTTTTTTTATATTATTTATCTCAGCTATGTTGTTCTGCCAATAGGTTTTCATTTCTCTCACAGCCTTTAGAATGGATGTTTTAAATTCTCCGTCACTTAAGTGAGTCCCTTCCAGTTGTAACAGGCTATCTTCTGGGTGAATTTCATGTTCTTTCTGAGGAGTTTTAGTTTTTAAGGAATTCATCCTGTCCGCTGGGTTCTTCCTCTTTGACATGAGGGGTTTATGTTCAGTGCCCAGATTATTGCTTTTGTGGTGTCTTGCTATAGGATAGACACTAGGTGGCGCTGGGGGTCAAGTTTTGGGGGAGAGGGGGTTGTTTGTTTCTTTTTTCTGATCTCTTACTGTGTTTGGAGGCTATGCACATATATCCTGTGGAGAGGCCAACAAAAGGCTTTCCAAAGCGGTTCTGCCTTCTGCCCTTTGCTGGAGAAGCTGTTTTTGCTAGCTTGGGTGAATGCTAGCAAATCAAATCAGTCTTTCTTCCCAGCCCTGATTCAGTACCTGGCTGTCTAAAGGCTCACTGCTTTCAGAACTCTGGGGTGCACGAGGAAGTGCCCGCTCCATAAGTCCAAAGCTGTGGGCCTGGCCTGAGACAACAGGGTCGCCTTTGCAGCAGGCTGGGAACAGGAACTGCAGCCCTGTGTAGGTCTCCAAGGGGCTTAGAGCTGGGGTGTTATCTTTGCAGTTCAGAGTCCTCGCTCAGCCCTTCTACCACTCAAAAGTTCCAGAGGCTGGCTCCCAAACTCCTTCCGTCCCCAGCTCCCCAGTCTCTCTCCCCTCCCCCAAACTGCGCAGCTCCAAATAGTCAGCAGGGATCGCGTCCCGCGTGGTCTGTCTCTGCTCCCTTCCCTTTCCCTGACTCGCCCCCTTCTCGCCAGCCTTCAGGTGTTTACTTGCGATTTGTGGATTTCTCAACAGCTGGTTTGTCACTCAGGGTCCTCTTTCTTGGCTCCTGGATGGCCGTTCAATTGTGTTTTCTGGGAGAGGCTTTAGGAACCTCCTCTCCAGTCGCCATCTTGTCTTCTCTCTCTAGTTCGTGTCTTTATTTCCTGAAATCTTGTTAATTAGCAGGCAAGACTACTTTGACCCAAATAAAAAATACAGTAAACACTTTTTCTCCCTTCTTAAGAGTTCTTGAGAAGGAAAGCAAGAAGGAAAGCATTTATTAATACCAGCAAGACTGCAACCAGTGTTATCTCTGAGTAGACTAGATCAGCATCTGCTCTTCCATGTCCCCTGATAAACACAGGGATAAGTGAGGATTACCTTAATTCCTAGATTTAACTCTTCCTTCATATTCAGAATGGTCAGAATCAATGGCCAGAATTGATGTATTTTCAATATTCATACACTTTGCCCTGTGGCTCTGTAATCATCTTCCATTATGGTTTGGTGATTAGCCATGTGACTTGCTTTGGTCAAAGAGATGTCAGCAAACATGGTCCAGAGGCTTGAAAAAAGATTTCGTCAGACAAAATAGAAAAATTATTACTTAATAAGAAGAAAACATACAAAAGTAAAAACCACATCAGAAGAGTTAATACCTATTCTTTTAAAATTATTTCCAAAAAATTGAAGGAGGAACACTTTTAAACTCACTCTATGAGGCCAGCATTATCCTGATAACAAAACCAGACAAAGATACTACAAAAAAAAATTTATATGTATTATACACACACACACACACACACACACACACACACACACACAGGTCAGTATTTTTGATGAACAGAGATACAAAACTCCTCAGAAAAATACTACCCAATCAAATTCAGGTATACATTAGAAAGATGATACACCACAATCAAGCAGCATTTATTCCACAGAGGCAAGAATGGTCTAATTTTTCAAATCAAAATAACATACAACATTAACAAAAGAAAGATAAAAATTATATAATCATCTCAGTAAATGAAGTAAAAGCATTTGAGAAAATTTAATATGCATTTATAATAAAAACTCATAAGAAAGTAAGTATAAAAAGAACAAACCTCAACATAGTAAAGTTCACGCATGCCAACATACAGAAGGAATCATAGTCCATGGTTGAAAACTGAAAGTTTTCTCTCTCAGATCAGAAAAAAGGCAAATATGCTCATTTTGACCACTTTTATTTAACATTGTATTGGAAGTCCTAGTCATAGCAGTTATGAAAGAAAAATAAATAAAGCCATTTAAATAAGAAAGGAAGAAGTGAAACTGTCATTATTTGCAGATGACATGATAGTATATATAAAAACCCCTACAGATGCCACCAAAACATTACTAGAACTAATAAATGAATTTAGGAAAGTGACAGGATACAAAATTAATACACAGAAATCTGTTGCATTTCTAGACACTAATAATAAAATATCAGAAAGAGAAATTAAGAAAATAATTTTATTTAAATTTGGAATAAAATATCTAAAATTAAATTGGCCAAGGAGGTAAAAGACCCAATTCTAAAAACTAAAGACATTGACAAAAATACTGAAGAAGATACAAATAAGTGGAAGGGTATTCTGTGCTCATAGATTGGAGGAACTAATATTATTCAAATGAGTATACTACCTAAAGCAATCTCAATCACAATATCAATGGCATCTTTTACAGACTAGAACAAATAATCTTAAAATTTTTATGGAACAAAGAAGTACCTTTACTAGCCAAAAAAATCTTAAGATTAAAAGAAGAAATTTGGAGGCATAATATCTCTTGATTTCAAACTGTACAAGAAAACCATACAATTAAAACAGTATGGTACTGGTACACACACACACACACACACACACACACATGCACAAATGGTACACATGGATACATGGGAAACAAAAAAAAACAGAGAATTCAGCAATAAACACATGCAAATATAGTCAATCTAGGATTTAGGATGCAAGAATACACAATAAAAAAGTCTATTCAATTACTAATGGTGTTAAAATAAAAAAGAAGAGATACATGCAAAAGCATAAAACTGAACCAACTTCTTATACCATATGCAAAAATAAACTCAAAATGGATTAAAGACATGAAAATTAAAGACTTGATATGATAAAAATTATAGAAAAAGAACATAGACAGTAAGACTTTTGACATTGGTCTTTGCAATATATTTTTGTATATGTCTCCTTAGGGAAAGATAACAAAAACACAAATAGTGGGAACTGTATCAAACACAGCAAAGAATATGACCAACAAAACAAAAATGTAACATCCAGAATTAGAGAAAATATTTGTAAGTCATAAATATGCTAGGTGGTTAATATCCAAAATATATAAAGAACTCATAACTAAATATAAATAAAAATACCTGATTAAAAAGTGAGCAGATGACCTAAATAGACATTTTACCAAAGACTTACCGATGGAAAACAGGCATGAGGAAAGGTATTCAATATCATTAATCATCAAGGAAGTACAAATCAAAACTATAGTGAGATACAATCTCACTCCTGTTAGAATGGTTATTATCAAAAAAATAAAAAATAACAAGTGGTGAGAAAAAGGAACCCTCATACACTGTTAAAGAAAATGTAAATTGGAGTAGACACTATGGAAAACAGTATGCAGATTATAATTATGAGAGTAAATATTATTTCGATATATTTGCAATTAGTGTAATCAGACATAAAAATATCAGTGAGTTCCAGTGAAAAAGTTATAGTCATCACTAATATCATAATTGACATATATAATTGAAGGAAATGTAAATTTTAGTTGAAAAAGTGGAAAAATTATTTATATATATATATATATATATATATATATATATATATATATATATATATATAAATGTATATATTATTTTTTTAAATCTAAATAGTTGGTCTCCCAGAATTTTTTCTGTTATTTGTGGTTATCAAGTCTAGTATTTCAACCTTACAGGAAAGATTTTACTGTTGTTACTATGTTTACATAAAGGTTTAAAGAAGTAGTTTTTCTCTTTCCTTTTAATGTAAATCTTATCATTCTCTTGAGGTATGCTGACATTCGGTGCAGCACCAGTTTACTGTAAATAATTCCTTAATTGAAATAAACATGATTGAATTACCTGAAGCAGTGTCATTCCCTTATGTTAATAACATTAAATAACTACAAATAACTTTAAATATCAAATTGCAGTTTATTCCTTATAGTAGTAGGCTAAAGTGAAGCAGATGATATATCTTTACATTTTACATATAAAAGGACATAAATTAATGCATAATTATCATATTTATATCCCAGTTATATGTATTCATTAGTGATTTTAGGCAAGTTGACTGCAATTATATAACTTTATAACCATCACAGAGTGTAATTATCTTTTTAGCAATAGAGAAGAATGATGTACTAATCGTTCTCACTATTGTAAGATTTAAAATTTTATTTAAGTTTAGTTGACAGAAAAATTAAACTTTAGTTACTAGATCAAAGTTAATGTTTCAGGAAGCAAGTTCAATAGCCTATCTTTGAATATGTTATAGAATTAAAACTTTTTATGTTTTTCATGTAATTAGTTAAAATGTCGTCTTTTAAGTCATACTCATTTATCTTAAATGTTACAACTCAATAAATTTAAAATGTGAAAATTTATGCATACATTATTTTAATTCTTTAAAGAAACTTTGAAGTAAATTTTTACCTTTAACTTCAGCTGACTTGACTTTATTATAATGCACCTGGAAATTGTAGTAATATAAAAATTTTTAGGATGCAAGTAAGAGAAAACTTTACAAAGTCACAATGAAGTATGTAGAGCCATTTTAGGTCCACAGACAATGTACTTATTGTTGGCTTTTCTCTTCAGGCAAAGCTGAGTATAAAATAAAATTTTCACGTTTATACTACACTATCCCTTATGCAATCTAGGTTTGGATGAATAGTAAATTAAAAGCAATGGAAAGAAATATTTACCAAGGAAAATGCACTAAATAAGTAAAAGAAATTATGGCGATGATAAAATGGACACAAAAAAATTAGGCTTATTTTGTTCTAGGTAGTTTTCTTGTAACCATCTTTGCTGCAATCATGTTTGCCCCAAGCATTTCTATCACAGGACTAACTGATTGGCTGTAGGACAATTTTTCCACAAAATATAAAATAACAAAAACAAAATAGCAACATTAAAAAGGACATAATGAAACAAAATAATTAACATAATCAAAAAACAATTTATTGCAGAAATCAAAAATACATTGTATTCAAAGTCATTCATAGTGTTATACTTTATTTTTTACTTGTTGATTTGTCTACCATTTTTTTACTTGTTTCATCTCATTGTTTAACATCACACTATTTTTATTAAAAAAAATTTTTGTGGGGGTAGTTCCCTGGCTGGGAATTGAACCTAGGCTGCAGCATTGAGAGCGCCAAAGCCTAGCCACTACACCACCAGGGAACCCCTTAAAATTTTTTTCATAGAAGAATCAGTTTCCAACTAAAGTATTATAATTCAATATTCTCAAAGACTGTTGTAAACCTCTTTTATATTTGCCATAGCTTGGTAAACTTTTGGTTTTGATGGGTGGGAGGCATAATGGTATTCACTGAACAATTTGCAAAAACTATTATGTCAGCATTTTCTAGCATTGTATTGAATGTGGTAATATGTACACAATACAAAAATGGGAGTACTAGGAAAACTTTGTCAATGGAAAAATAAAACCAACTGACAAGTAGTTTAAATACATTAAGTATGCCAAAGGTGGTTGATTGTTAATGAAGAAATTAAGACTGTCACCCACTTATTTTATTTTCTATGACAAAATTGACAATGACCAATTTGTCGCATGGCAAAAGTGGTTTGCAGTGAAAATACTTGTGGCTAAAACTACTGAACATGGGCCTACTTAGTACATACAATAATTCATACTAACTACTTATTAGCAATTTCATAATGACTTGTAATTTATAAAATAAGTTTATATAAGTGAGGAGAGGCAAAGATTGATGTCATTTGTGTATTAGGTATTATATGATATATCAACCTTATCCAGGTCATTTCAGACCACACTGTTACAGACTAAATAGAAGAATTAACTTAGTCTGAGAATAGATGATATGTAAACTTTCTTCCCTTATAAATACAGACTATTTTTGACATTGTTTATTGATGGAGATTAAAAAGAACATTCTAGATTATTAAATGCATTACTAGATCTACAGGCTGTGTTCACCTGTTTTAATTAATATACCAAGAGAGAAGCTATTTCGGGGTCTACCTCTTATTTAAGTGACACTCTTCTAGTAGAAGTGTCTACCATTAATAGCCATGATGCTTCAGTGTATTAGATGTTCTGCACCACCAAGAAGCCTTTAGCAAATAAAGACCTCATTACATCTACTGGTATTGCTGCTTGCAGGTATCTCCTGGTTGTCACTCTGCTTTGGGCATTGCCTCAGTTGAACAGCACTGCCTCATCATTAGTCACAACCACTTAGTACTGCATTCCACATTCAAATATTTATTAACATAACAGTAAAATGTTTGGACCTCTTGCTCCAATTTTGGGAAATCTGAAGGACAATTCATGCACTAGATATGTCTATGGAGTTGCCCAATTATCCCTTTAGGATTGCAGAAAAGCTCAATTTCTTCCTTTCCTCAATATAGCTTCCTTCTTATCATTTGCAAAGTTGAGAATTCTGAAACTACTTTGTAAATATTCTTCCTACATAGTTACCCCATGCACAGCGAAATCAGGACTTCAAAATAAGAATTTCAGTGAGAAAGAGTTGACACATTTGAGCATTGTTCAAAGGACGGGGTTCTCTTTTAAGGACTCAGTCTTTCCAAACTCAGGTAACTACTTCTCCCTTTTGAGGAGACAAAAGCATCAGGTTATCAGTGCTGATGTTATTAATATTTTTTGCCATAAAACAAAGTCTCCTTTCATAGAAACTGATTACCAATAACTCTTTTGATTTTAATTTATTTTTTCAAAGAGATTCATTTTTAAGGAGAGACTTTACTGACTAAAAGATATGAAGCAATAATTTCCTAAGTGGTAATAATTACAAATTAATAAATTTACTTCTAGTTATTTATAATTTTCCTATGAGCTTGGTTAATTATAGGAAGAATGATTACATTTACAAACTTTTTTTACTATGTGCCATGAACTATTCTAGATGCTTTATTTATGTTATTTTAGTTATTACTCACAAAAATTCTCATGAAAACAAAAAAGATATAATTATCTCTGTCTTGCAAAAAATGGTTAATAAATGTTCAATGATTTTCCTAAAGACATAGGGTTAAAAAACAAAATCAGGCCTTAAACTCAGGTTCATAGTTTGCCCAAATCCACACAAAGAACTAATCTTTATATAAATGCAACCTTGTTAAACTTCTCTCTAGACAAACCAACCAACCAACAAACAAACAAAAGAAAAGTGAGATTGTTAGGGCAACAACTTGAAAATTTATGTGTGCCCAATTCTTATTTTTAGTGAAGATTAAGTTATATCTTTACATCAAAGACAGTACATGTCATCAAATCTCTGGAAACTTGTTTTAGGATGTATTTATCTTACAAACTGGTAATGGTTCTTTAAATACACACAAAAACACACTTGCACACATTTCACTTTTGTATTAAATGTATCCTTCTCTATTGCTTTAGAAGTCTAAAAAGGAACAAGAAACCATAAACAAAAAATTAATAATAATAGTGTAATATAAACACAATATCTATGAGGCACTGGTGGAATTTTAATGTGTTCACCCAATTAATACAACAAATCTAGCAAATAGGTTTATTTACTATTATCAGTTTTACATCACAGATAATATAACTGAGACATGGAGATATTAACTAAATCAGTAATACTTGCAAATCTCACATTCTATGGAAAGTCAAAAGAGGGAATTGGGTCAGTTCAATAATTAGACTATGAAAGAGATAAGGTGGAAAACAGGAAAATGAGAGCACCTAAAAATAGCATCTCTTAACAAGCTGCTCATTCCGAGTCTCCTCTCACATACATATTTTATTTCTACTCCCTTTTCTCTTCAATAGTGTACAAACTATAGGTTTTAGGTGAACTCCATATACCACTGGAATGAAAAATCTTTCTGTATTGTGATAGAAGAATTCTAGAGAGTTGGGTATATTTAAATGATTTTCCTACTGATTTGATAGGAATATATTTATGATCAACATCACTTCTTTAGGTTAAGGTATTTTAGGTAGATAATATTTCTAAAAACATTTTGCAAAACAGCAAACCTGATATGGGATACAATTGTGTCCAAATCAGTGTGCTGTACATATGTACAAATGATTAATAGATTATTATGATTTATCCTCTGACTCAAGAATTAAAATTTAGGAGAAGTGTTACTATAAATAATCTTAGCCTTTTTAGAGTATATAAATGGATTTAAGCATACAAAAGGTAAAATTGAAATTGAGAGAGCATCATTATTTTACATCTCAAAATAGAGGCTGGTTATTTAGTGTGGTAAGTGCTAAGGGTACTAGGAACTCTCTAAGGAGAGTCTCTGCCACAGCTTCAGAGAGAATAAGTATTATGATAGAGGAAAAAAATGCCTTGCTGAAACTTATAGGTAATTGAACAAGATTGAACTTTACAGAAAGAGAGAAGTTTGTATAAGGAGACATGAAGTAAATACATTTGATAAGTTCAATAGCTTACATGTGGGTAAGTATTCTTGGAGCTTGGAGTTTACATGTCATGTGCATGTGGGTTGCCTATAAATATTTACACTCCTCCTGTTTTTCTGTTCATTTGTTCATGTTTTTTTCTAAAGTGGATCTGAAATTGTTCACGTTATCAGGGTGTAATATTTTCTTCCCAGACTCCCTTGAAGCTAGAGGGGACCATGTACTCAGTTCTGGAAAAAGAAGTATACTAGATAGAACTTCCAGTAGAGCTGTAATTTTCATGAAAAAAGGCACATGTTCAGCTATTTTTTAAATCATTTTTTCTCCACTTTTCTATTTTAAACTTAAAAATATTTCTGGAAGTGCAGTAGCCATATTTTGACCTTGAGGATGAAAGCCATATGGTGTATGGGCCAGAGCAGAAAGACAGGAAGAGCCTAAGCCCTCAGTAACTTCTTTATGGTTTAGTGTTCTATGAGGGCCCTATGGTCTATCTTGAGATCAAACAAGAGATAAAATAAGGACAAGGGATGACATTAACACCATTTGGTAAATGTGACATTTGATTTTTTTTATCTGAATTTGAGAGCCAAAGAGTTTGCTAACTAAATCTAGCAAGTAGGCAAACTTATCAGTAACAAGCAATGCTAGACCAGGACAGGTTTCCCTAATCTAAAGCAAGGCAATTGATTATATTGAGCTACAGACAGCCAAGTACTGTCAGTGGGGTGAACTCCTATTTTGGAGATATCAGCACAAAAACTGTTGGGTGAAATCACGAGCATACATGGGTTCCTCTAGAAAGAGTGTGCAGCACAGAACAGAAATAACTCTTAGGAAAGAGGTCAGAAAATCATAATAAAAATAGCCTGCCAAAGAGATAGCAAGAAAATCCAGAAAAGAGTAATGTCAAGGAAGTCAATAACATTATTTAGGAGAGATGTTTTACATTGCAGTAGGACCCATAACAAAAAAGGACTCAGAAAACACTATACTTTTCTTCTGCATCAATTATGTCAGTAGTAATGATGATAGTCAAAATAGTCTTGGCAATGATGGCCATAAAAGAAAATAAAAGGTGATGTAATATTAAGGAACAAATGGGAGATAAAAAAATATATAATTAAAAAAACATGACTCAGTGAATGCAGTCTATTTTCTCAAGAAGCTCATACTTGGATGTAAAGAGATACAGCAGGTAAAAGGAGTTTGAAAAACATACTTTTTGCTGTGGTTATTGTAATTGATATTTTGTTTATTTTAAAAAATATGAAAACTAAGGCTTTTTAAAGTAATTATGAGGTATAGAGCAGAACAAAAAGTTTCGTTAAGGAGCTTGAACATCATTAATGGGTTGTGATTGCCTAGGAAGAAATGGCATCAAAATCTGAGGAATGTACACTTCGAACATGAACAAAAGAAGACCAAATGCAAAGTAAAAATAGGATTTTGTACAGATGAGACAAAATAGGAAGCAAAACTGCCTCATTGCACAATTTTGCCCGGATCTTATCTCCTTTTGGTTTAACGGATTTTTCTATTTATGAGTGCAGGTAAGCCAATAACTCAGAGTCGCATGTAATGATTTAGGAGCAAGTTAAAGTAAAAAAATAACTGCTGCTCTAAAACAATTTAATCTCTCATCAAATCCTTAATCCTGATTTGTTAAAAGCAAGAGATTTTTGTTGTTGTTGTTCATACTGCAGTACTATGTCCATGTTAAAATAGTTACCTCAAAGTTTTCTCTTCACCTGACAATTGTTTTGGCATGATGAAGAAGAGAATGACTGAATAGGAAATTAAAAGTTAAGCACTATGGAGAAATGAAAAATGACAGATAAACAATTATGACACTGATATTTAAAATCTCTGCTTGAATTATTAGCCCATAGAGTGGTAAGCCCTTCAACCCCTTTCTGTAATATTATGGCTGATGAAAATGATGCCATTTCAGTATAGATTTGATTTTCTATAGTTGATAAAGGGCATCAGATCATGATTATCCAGTTTCAGAACATTAAGATATAACATTAAATAATAACAAAGACACGAGAGACTACCTTAAATAACTTGAAATAGAGACAGGAATGCAGGTAATAAATAATGTATGGTATGCTCAACAAGCAAGTGACATTTTCTGCCACAAAACTTGAGCAAAAAGACCACTCTTCTTTCTGGAAATATGGTAAAATATATAGGCAGCTTCAGACAGAACACATGTAAGTATAAAAAACAGTGATACACTACCCTGCCACCTATAAATCTCTGGAGTAGTGTGTCACTTATTAGACAACTTAGTTTAGGAGGAATTTATGATAGTCATTTATCATAGTGATTCTCTCTACACTGAATTATGACTATATATTTCCTATATATTTTAGATAATGGTAAGAGCATGGGTTCTGTATTCAAATAATATAAATAAACTGTTAAGGTGCATGGTGTTTGCCAGTGAAATATTAAAACAAAACTTATTCTCAGTATACATGTGTTTCCTAAATTTAACTGTGTGTTAGCAAGGTTCTGTTTTACATAAAGTAGGCCATAAATATGACTAACCTAAGTAACTATTTCCTTATCTTTCATTTTCTTTTATTAGTTCTTTAGTTTCCCCCTGTTTGTGACCTAGAATTTTATATCCTCACCATTGCAGTTTTTAGAGCTCCACAGTGGATCTTTTCTGCTAGCCAGAAATGGCCCCAGAAACTTATTAACTGGGGTGGTTGTATATGAAAGAATGGGAAATAACCAGATATTCAGGGAATACAGACAGTAGCTCTGAAGTGACATTAATTTCTGGCACACAAATGCTACTGTGGTGCAGCCATCAGATTAAAGCCTTCTAAAGGTCAGATAATTCATGTAATTTAGCAAGAATTTATTTCATGAAGAGTACAATAGATCCTTGAAACCATCCTGTGTTTATTTTCTTATTTCTGGAAAGCACAGTTGTAATAGACATACTAGAGCTAGGCAACCGGAAATCCTTAAATTGATACCCTAGTTTTGAAGAATGATGGCTATTATGATAAGAAAGCCCAAGTGAAAATTTGTTATTACTCTTTATCTTTCAAAGTAGTAAACCAAGAACATACAACATTCATTGCTGGAAGAGGACAGTGCTGCCATCAAGAACCTAGAGGACGCAGAGGTGATGATTCCTTCCACATCTCCCTCCAATTTCCCATGTGCAATATGCAGAAGGCTGTTGGATGTAAAAAAAAAACATTTTAATTTAGTTACTTGTATGCTCCAATTGCAACTTTATTCCAGATGTGGGTTCTTTGCTGTTGCACATCAAAACATTCCCAGGCATCTGGTAAGCAGCTATTAATCAGGAAATTGATTATTTCCTTATACCTATAAATAAAAGTTTTCCCCATGCATTTTTGGTCCTCTTCTCCATCTGTATGTCTTAATCTTGTCTACAGAAACTTTGGTAGTCTCTTCATTCCACAGGATGCTTCACTTGTCTACTACATGATTCTATCACACTGACTATACCTATTAAGAGGTTACAATTATCCCTGATACCTTGTTAAGATACATGTATGATAGAGCATGAAGCATAAATTTCACAAAAATTCAGGGCCCTGATACCTCAATGAAATTTCCATTAGCCTAACTGTCTTGTGCAGGCCAGGACAGACTTTTACAAGCCAAGGGATACTTCTAATTTCCTGCAAATGTATGAGTCCAATCAGTATTTTCACTTGCTCAAGTACATACAGCTACCTGGATTGTGAAGACCTGATTCTTGCCTAGCCATTAGGCCCTGGAGCAATATGACATTCACTGTGACACTTTTTTCTTAATTCTGGCAGTTGCCTCCAAATTGCTTAGTGGTCCACTGGTGGACCTCGATCAATGTCTTGCTCAGCCTTGGTCTAGATACCAAGATAGCCCTTCAAAGATAAAAGACAATTCTGCATCTTGCCTCTCCTCCTACTTAGAAAGAAATACAAAGCCTAGTGGGCATCCTTAGAGTTTGCAGGCATTGTATACATAATTTTCACTTGCTATGTCCACTCATTTACTGAGTAAATTGAAAAGCTGTCAGTTTGGGAGAAAGTCCATAGAAAAAGAAATCTCTTAAACAGAAGAACACTACTCTGACACTTGGGTCATACAAATATAACTAAAATAATTTGGTGATGCTTGGTGTATCTGTAGCTGAAAGAGATGCTGTATGAAGCCTTCAGGATTTTGGAGTGAGTTATGCCTTCTTTGAAAAAAAAATAGAAGTTTTTTTTGTTTTGTTTTGTTTTTTATTTAGTAAGAAATAACATCTGGCTTGCTATTGAGCCCTACTACAGACTGACCACATGACCATTGGTCAAACTTTATCATAAAAACTGAGATTCCCATCATGAACTATGATGTTATTTGACATACCAAATTTTGGTACACACAGAAGCTTTCTGTTATCAAATGAAAGTGGTATACACAATATCAGGTTAGAACAGGTCCTAAAGGTATAAGTAAGACAAACAGGCAAGTAGCTCTAATTCTCATAGCTCCCAGTTTTCCTACACTTCTTCCTCTCTCATTTTGCATTATGGTCTTATAATAAGTTCATTATGATTAACATACAGGTGATAATAATTCAGTTATAATGCATAGATAGTTATGCACAATATGCCATATATCTGAAAACAGGAGAGCTGCCTTACTGCTATTGTACTCAAGGGTGACCCTTAAGAACAGAAGTGAATAAAATTCCTCCCATAAAGGAATGTAGATTCTGAGAGATCTATCTTGCTATTTTTTTCCTTGAAGAAAAAAAATCTAGAGGTAAGAATAATCTTTAATTAATAGGCAATAACTAAAAATGTGACTAGATGATCAGGGGTTGAGAAGGAACACAATTATAAAACTGGTTACAAGTATGTTTGGGAAAATTGTGAGGTTATCTGTGTCTAATCCACTCAAGTGACAGAGGTTGGTAAATAGAAAGAAGAGAATAAAGTAGGGACTGAAGAAAAAAGAAAAGTTTGAATTTTTTAGAAAATAGAGTTTAGAGATTTGCTATACAGCACAGTAGCCACTAACCACCTGTGTCTATTTTAATTTAAATTAATTCAAGTTAGATAAAATTGAAAATTTAATTCCCTAACCACAACACAATGTTCCAAATCTTAATAGCCATATGTGGTTAATGTATACCATATTGGAGAATGAATATTCATTATTTTTATCATTGCAGAAGGTTCTGTTAGACAATGATGGTCAAAGTGTCTCAGTGATGTCTCCTTTATATAATATGAATAATAAATGAGAAAAAATAACTTCTATTTCTATATCTTGGAGAAACAGAATATTATGTTACATTATATCATTCTTACAAATTTTCACTTTTACCTCTCTGTTTTGTAAATATAGGACTTCACCCTGTAACTTGCTTTGATCATAAGTAAAGACATACCTTTGATATGGGTCATTTCTGAACAGAAGCTTCAAATGAGACTGCTTGTTTCACTTTCACTCTTTGATCATCCTCTTTGACATAAAAGTCAGCATGTCTCAAATGAAAGCTCCTGCTTATTCTGAGTCCCAGAATGAGATGCCAGGCTGAGCAACAAACAGGATAGAATAGACCTGCACTCCATAGAATATCCAAAGGCAACCTGTAACCCTTATAAATTGTGAAAAACAAACATTTATTGTGTCACTGAAACTTGGGTTATTTGATTCCTCCAGCAAATGCAATCTATACCAAAGTGGTTCAGAGAACAGGTGAGTTTTAGAGTAGAAAATAAAAATTTAATATATTGAGTTTCAGCTGCCATGAAATGGTTTAATGAAGATGCCTGATAGTGTGTCTAAATAGATAATGGATTCTAAAGCTCAGAAGAATAATTGAGGCAGCTAATAGGAGATTTGGGCATAAACTACATAGAGATAACCACTGAAACTTGAGAATAAATGCTATTATCCATGTGAAATTCATACAATAAACAAAAGTTTTAAAAATAAAATCTCATTAAAGTATATGCATTTTATAATTTTATAAGCTTGCAAATATGCACTTTAGCCTTTTGTTAAATAAAAGATTATAATAATTGCAATTTAAAAGTATGCCTCAACTTTTAACCCGATTTCACTGGGTTTAGCTCTATCCAATCTCTAGAAATAGATTTTCTTTGACTAAAGCAATTAAAGTATCCATTTTTCTTATTTATATACTATGATCATTACAGCTTAAAATCAATGAGTCATAATAGGTGCTTTTGAGGCTTCTGAGACTATATATATATATGCTAGCATTACTGTGTTAGATGTACAACTGCCATAACAATGTATGATTCAGGTCAATTTTCTCAGGATCTTGTAGTAAGAATCACCCAGGTGGAGCCTCAAAAGAAAACTAATACCATGACGGAAAAGAGTGAAAGATCAAGACATAAAATGAAGAAATAATCTGGGTTAATTGTAATATATAACATATATAATACATATGCAATTATATAAAATTATTTTATATATAAAATAGATATGATAAATTAGAAATACAATTAGGTTAATTATATAATATAAGCTTCACCCTAAATAATTTTACTACTTGTCTCCTGTAGTGATGATCCAAGACATTGACTGTAGTGAATCAATTTGATTTGGGTTTTCTACATCTTTTTGTTGTTGTTGTTTTGTTCGTTTTGTTTTCATTTGTTTTTTTAATAATCTCATATTTTATTTTATTATTATTCAAAAATTTGTTTTGGTTTTTTATTTTTTTATTTTGTGTTAAATTTATTGGGGTGACATTGGTTAGTATGAATTACATAGATTCCAGGTGTACAATTCTACAGTACATCATGTATGTGATGGATTATATGTTCACCACCCAGAGTCAATTCTCTTTCCATCACTATATACTTGACTCCCCATCACTTTACCCTACCCCACTCTCCGCTTACCCTCAGGTAACTACTAAACTATTGACTTTGTCCATAAGTTTTTGTTTCTTTGTTGCTTTCGGTTTTATATTTCACATATGAGTAAAGTCATATGGTTCTTGATTTTTTCTGTCTTACTTCACTTAGCATAATGATCTAAAAGTCCATCGATGTTGGCACAAATGGAAATCTTTCATCTTTTCTTATAGCTGAATAATATTCCATTTTGTATATGTATCATAGCTTCCTTCTTCAGTAATCTATCAAAGGGTTGATAGTTTCTATGATAGTTGGCCACTGTGAACAGCTCTGCAATGAACATTAAGGTACTACGTGTATGTCTTCGTGGACTAAGATCTTTAAATTTGAGGGGTAGATAACCGGAAGGTGGATTGAAGGTCATATGACAATCCATTCCCAATTTTCTGAGGGACCTTCACATTGTCCTCCATAATGGTAGTGCCAATTTTCATATCCACCAGCAATGTGTGAGGGTTCCTTTTTCTTCTTAGTCTCTCCAAAACTTGTTATTCCTTGTCTTATTGATAATAGCCATTTTATCATGTGTAAGGTAGTATCTCATTGTAGTTTTGATTTGCATTTCCCTAATAGCTAGTGAAGTTGGGGCATTTTTTCATATATCTGTTGGCCATTTGTATGTCTTCATGTTCAGTTCCTCTGCCCATTTTTTAATTGGATTATTTGTTTTTTTGTTATTGTTTAGTTGTTTAAGTTCCTGATATATTTTAGATATTAGCCCATTATCAGAGGCATTGTTTGCAAATATTTTCTCCCATTCAGTTGGTTGCCTCTTTGATTTGTTGTGGATTTCTTTTGCTGTGCAGAAAGTTTTTAGTTTGATATAGTCCCATTTTTGCTTTTACTACCCTTGCCTTTGAGGTTCATAAAGTCCTCCTTGAACCCAAGGTCTATACGGTTAGTACTAATTCTTCTACACAGTTTATTTTTTAGGTTGTTATGTTGAAGGATTTAATCCTTTTGAGTTAATTTTGGTGTATGGTGACAGTTTGCAGTTCAGATTTATTCTATGGCACGTAGTTTTCATATTTTCCCAGCACTATTTACTGAAGAGGTTTCTTTCCCCCATTGTATACTTTTCACACCTCTGTCAAAATGATCTCTCCAAGGGAGCAGCAAAATGGCTGTATGAGAGGGACTTCTGAAAAACTTGTGTGGAGATTACAACTAATAAAACACCTATACCTCAACTGAAGACCTGCTACACAATGCATAATCACAGCTAAGAAACATGCATCACGTTGAGGTACCTGCAGGTGGGCAATTGGTTAAACAAAAGAGAGATAAAAGGGGAAGCATGCCCATTCAGCCATGTGCGGGTTCCTTCTTGAAACTCTACAACTGGAAGAGGGAGGAGGAAGAAGGTGGTGGGAAAACACACCGGGTCTCACTCAGTTTGTAAAACAGAGGAAAGGAGGCCCAGAGGTGGGGCCGTGAAATACAGCAACCACCTCACTGTGGCCCTAGGAGGTGCAGACCAGTCCACAAAATGCCCTGGCTGGACTTCACTCCAGTTCCCAGAGGAAGGGGAGCAACTGGGCAGTAAAGAGCCACAGTGCACTCAGGCCAGGAAAAAGAAGGAAAGAGGGGGCTGCCTGCACGTTTCTTGCCACACAACCAGCACAGTCTGAAAGACAAACATGCAAGACAGCTGACCCCAAGGATCACAGCAGAAGCTGGGTGAGGGGAAAACTGAGAACACAAAGGTGCAGTCATGCCCAAACTTCCTACACAACTCCCAGAGCCACAGGAAAAAACAAAGCCATGAATGCCCCTCCCCCACAGACCTCTGCCTGCCCATTATTATCAGTGGACACCAAACAAAATAGTGCAGCAGTGCGGGTGCAGAAAGGCTTCTAAAAATTAAAAACCAGAGAAAGGAAGCTCAGAATAAGGAGATGGGGGCAGATGACCCATCAGAAACAAAGCTCAAAGCAATGATTATATAAATGCTTAAGGAACTGAATGATAATTTCAACAGAGAGGTAGCAAGCATTAAAGAAGGTTTACAAACCATGCAAAGGACCAGCAAGAGACAAACACTACATTAACTGAAATGAAAAATGGAATGAAAGTTACTAAACTAGATAAAATAGAAGTGCAAAGCAGTGATTTGCAGGAAAAAGCCAGCAAAAAAACACACAGCCAGAACAGTTAGAAAATAATTTCCCAAAAAAATGAGATGTATTGAAATTGCTCTGGGATTATATCAGATGTAAAAATATCAAAATAATAGGTGTACCAGAAGGGACAGAGGAAAAGCAAGGGATCAATAAATTATTTGAAGCAATAATGAAAGAAAATTTTCCTAACCTAGTGAAGGAAGTAGACATACCATTCCAGGATGTACACAGAATCCCAAATAAGATGATCCCAAATAAGAACACAGTGAGATACATTATAATAAAATGGCAAAAGTTAAAGATAAAGAGAAAATTCTAAAAACAGCAAGAGAAATGCAAGTAGTAACTTATAAAAGGGCACACGTTAGACTCCCAGCTGATTTCTCACCAAAATCTTTACAGGCCAATGGGGATCAGCAGAAAATATTCAATGTGATAAAAGCCAAGTATCTACAACCAAGAATAATGTATCCAGCAAGGCTAGCATTCAAAATTGAAGGAGAGATAAAAAGCTTCTCAGATAACAAAAAGCTACAGAAATACATCACCACTAAACCAGTACTATAAAGAATGTTAGATGGATATTTTTAAGATGGAAGGAAAGATGGAAGAGTGAGTAAAATAAGAAAAAGGAATAGAGAAATTTAGTTTGATTGATAACATAAAATTGAAAGGAACAAACAAAACTCATGGACACACTTAATAATTTAGTAGTTACCTGAGGCTAAAGGGGGGAAGGTGTGGGGGAGAAGGGACAGGGACACAAATGTATGGTGATGGAAAGAGAACTGACTCTGGGTGATGAACACATAATACATAAAAGATGTAATGTAGAATTATACAGCTGAGACCTATGTAATTTGTACTAATCAATGTCACCCCAATAAGTTTAAAAACTAAAATTAAAAAAAATTACTGTTTATATATTTGCGGGTTTATTTCAGGGTTTTTTATTCTGTTTCATTGATCTGTGTGTCGTTTTTCTCCCAATCCCAAACTGTTTTGTATATTGACACTTTGTAGTACAGATTGAAATTAAGGAGTGTGATGCCTCCAGCTTTATTCTCTTTATGTAGAATGCATTGGCTATTTAGGGTCTTTTGTGGTACCATATGAATCTAATTATTTTTTATCTATTTTTTATAAGATTGTTGGTAGGGTTTTTATGGGAATTGTGTTAAAACTATAAATTGCTTTGGGTAATATAGCCATTTTAACTATGTTGAGTCTTCCTATCCATTTCTATGTTTCCTTTTCAATTTCTTTTAATAGTGTCTTATAGTTTTCAATGAATAAGTCTTTCACGGTCTTTGTTAAGTTTATTCCTGGGTATTTTATTCTTTTCATTGTGGTTGCAAAAGATTCATTTTCTAATTTTTTTCTGAAGGTTTTTTTTTGGTATATAAAAATGCAATTGATTTTTGTACATTGATTTTGCATCCTACAATTTTACTGTATTTGTTTATTATTTCTAATTGTTTTCTAGTCAGTCTTCAGAATTTTCTATGTAAAGAATTATGTCTTCTGCAAAAAGTGACAATTGGACTTCTTCTCTCCCAATTTAAATACATTTTATTACTTTGCCTGTTTGCTCTAGCTAAAATTTCT
>PVJL010016804.1:0-19951 GCA_004026885.1 Lyroderma lyra | reverse complement strand
GTCAGCGCTCCTAAAGTGACCCCCTGGGTTATGGGGGTGACAGACATATCTGGGTCAGTGCTCCTAGAGTCCTGTGACCCCCTGGGTTACGGGGGTGACAGGGACATCCTAAAGCCCCTGGCATTTCCTGGGCGACAGGAGTGTCTCTTGTCCCCATGAGGGGACCCTGGGGGGAGGGGTCAGTCACCAGAAAGGCCCATCCACGGTGCCCAGCGGCAACTTCCTGGGGAAGCAGAGGGCTGGAGACGGGGCGGACGGTCATGGTCACGGCCACAGGACGAAGCCGCCCCCGCAGGGCCAGGTTCAGAGAGCTTCCGGGTTTGCACACCCCACGGGCCAGGAGGGTGACGCCCCCCAGCTCCATGGGGACAGAGCTCCCACACGGGGACCCGCCACCTCGCCGGCCTGCGTCCTGTCACACTGTCCGTCTGTGTCTCCTTAAGTAGACGGGCCAGCGTGGGGGTTTCTGGGAGTTCTGTGAACCGTCGCAGCCAATAAGGAGCCCGGAGGGGGTCGGCGGGGAGGGGGCGTCGTGGGCGGTGGGGCCCCTCTGAGCAGCAGTCCTGGGGGGCCCCGTGCCACCAACACGCCAGGTCCAGGCTGCACACCGTGGGGGCTGCGGTCAGTGTCATGGGGTTCCTGCCGCTTCCGCCGGCCTGGACCTGCCCGTGGGGGTGCAGGTGGGCGGGTGCTGCCCTTCGGCGCCCCGTTTCCACGTGATTTGCTGCCCCGTCCTCGGGCGGAAGTCACAGAACTCCTCGGTGCGGGGGGCTCACACCCCCTCCTCCTATTTTTTTTTTTTAAACGCCGGCCGGCCGTGACCTGCGGCGACCCGACATTCCTCGCGCACGGCTCCGGTGGGGAAGCAGATGGCTCTCGTGCCCGCCTAAGTGGTCTCACATGTCCAGGCCACGAACTCGCCCTCCGTCCCGGCCGCCCCGCGCCCGCCTGCACCTGGGCTCCCTGTCCGGGCGGGCACGGGTGTGCGGGGCACGCCGGGCACACGCCGAGGGCACCAGGGAGGCCCCCGCACGCAAAGGGCTGCACCCCTCCCCGCGGGACGTCACCGCCGTCACCTGCGAAGGGCTCCCCTCGTGGGGTGCAAGTGGGGTGCATGGGAGCCCCGCGGGATGCCCCAGCCCCCCGCACACAGAGCCGCCCGTGCAATGCGCTCACAGTCACGGGCGGGCCCGCGGTGCGTCTATGGAGAGGTGACAGCTCCTGGTTGGTGGCCTTGGCTGGAATCTGGGGGTGCAGATCCCCAAATGGGGGTGCACGGGGTGGCCGGGCTCCTTGCCTTCCACGGGGCCCACGTTCAGGCGTCTGCCCCGCTCCTAGGTCCCAGCACGGCCCTTCCTAGTGAACAGCTTACAAAGAGGGGGTGGGTCTGCGCCTCCCCCACCCGCCCGTAGCCCGGGGGACCCCTGTACCCTCCTTTCCCGGAGGCGGGGGGCTCGGGGCATCGTCTATCGCCCGTGTCTGAGGTGCAATCTCTCCATTCTGGCTTCCCCACATTGACCCCCGATGAGGACTCCTCCAGGGGAGGGACCCCCGTGAGCACCACCCCTCGTGTGGAACTTGGGGTGCATGGGGGACACGGGGGCAGTGGGGGGACGACGGCTCTTCCTGGGGCGCCCGCGGCTGGTTTGCAACTCCCTCCCCGCCCCCCCCAGCAGCACCAGCAGCACTGAGCTCCGGGCAGGAGCCCCACAGCGGTGGGCGTTTTGTGGGTTCAGTGTGCGCACCCCAGGGACGGGAGGCCCCCAGGCCTGCCCAGGTGCGCGCGGCAGAGGGCCGGGGCCCGCGTTTGCATACCAATCAGCGCGATTAGCATGGAGACAGCTCCCCAAGCCCCAGCTGAGGGGAAATTTAATAACCGTCCTGGGGGCTCCGGGGGACCAGCTGTCCCCAGCTCCGCGGAGGGCAGAGATGAAAATTAAATTAAATGGGGGGAAACACACACACTCGCCACAACAGTTGTGACATGAACTGTGGGGGCGACGCTGTTGGGGGGGACCCCGGGGAGGGGCCTTTGACAAGCGTGGGGCTGGGCCCCCCCTGAGCCTCCCCGTGGCCCCCACTCCGGGCCGGAGAGCCCCCCGGATTTGCATTTTCCCGGACGCCCCTCGTAGGGGCGATTCGCGTACCAGAGAGCTAAACCCGGACGCAGTCATGGACGTATGCAGGTCACGGGGGTCCGCGAGGACCCTCACTGCATCAGAACGTAGTCTCCAAGGTAGTGGGGGTCACGTCTCCGCACGTGGCCAGGTGAGGACACAGGGACCCCCTCGCGTCCCCCAATACCCAGCCCTGCTCGAAGCGTCCACTGGCTGGCTGGCCGGGGGTCCGAATTCCGGGTGTCTCTGACGGTTCCGCCCCACGAGGGTTTGACGGGCACCTCCATGCTCTGCAGGGACGACGGTGGCTGCGGGGGACCCGATGAGGTTTTGGTGACACCAGTCTGCGCAGAAGGTGCCCTCAGAGGTGGACGGTCCTGCTGTCGGGCACGAGGCCGTGGGTCACAGGGAGGTGGGGACGCCTGGAGTGCTTTTCCCTTTGCAACCAGAAGGGACCAGGTGGTGACGCTTTGGCCCCTAGGGCTGCCAGCCCCCCAAAAGCAGTTGCTTGGGGTGTCCAGGGACAGGTGTCACATGACCCCGTGTCTCTGTGGCAACCGGAGCACGGTGGCTTGCAGTTCTATTTCCTTTACATTGCTGAGTTGGCGGTCTTCTCTGAGGGGGAGCCCCTGCACCCCCACATCGACGGGGGGTGCACCCAGGGCTGAGAGTCCCTTAGGCGCACGGCTTCTCTTCTGTGCGACAGGCGCGTGTCCCCAGGGGTGCGCGGGGGCCCCTCCAGCGGCTGTGCCGTCACGCCGGTCCCTTTGTCATAAGGTCCCCTGATTCCCGACACGCAGGACCGCAGGGTCTTCCTCGCGTCGGCCCCGAAATCGCCCATGTCTGCAAGGAGCTCTGGTTCCTCTTCGTGGGTCACAAACGCTGTCACTTTGTCACCCGTGAAAGCTCAGCTTGTGCATCAGGGGGTGTCCACCCTGGTGGCCTCACGACAGCTCAGAGGCGCCAGGAACGTGCGTGCGTCACGTTTGCGCCGTGTTTTCGGGAAGTTTACAAACGTGCGTGCTCGGCGCCGTCCTGGCCGTCCGCGGGCTTTCCCGGGAGAATCGGGTGTCCCGCGGCCGAGACGCACGCCGGAGCTGGGGGCTTCTCGGCGGCCACGGCGGAGACCACCGGCGACTGGGATTCGCTTTGGAAGGCCACGCGTGGGGTGGCATCGAGGCGATTTTATCCTGCTTCTGTGCACAAGGAACACATTGATTTTTTTAAAAAAAGATCGTTTTCTGTCATTAAAAGCGCTCCAACCGCTTTGCAGAACTTCGCGCTTCCAACACGGCTTCCAGGTCATGAATACGGGGTGAGCAGGGAAGCACCCTGTGAATGACGGCCCACCTGAGCCTTTGCTTTTTGCAGCTTTACCCCTCCCCCCCCAGGACTGCACCCCCAGCTGCTCTGCGGGCAGAACCCCACGAGTGTCAGGTCTGACTTCCTGCATCTGATTGAGGTGGTTCTACAGCAGGGGAGACCTTGTCTGCACCCCCAGATCAGTGTCCTGACAGAGCTGCACCGTGTCAGTGTGCAGGGACGGAGGGGGACGGTCCCCTGGGTGTGGGGCTGCTCCGGGTGCACGACGTGGACGTCTCTCTTGCTGTCCCCCCGCAAAGGAAGGCAGGGCGCATTCGTGCAGATTGCCACACTCGGGGTGCAGGAGGTGGGGGGCCCTGATCCTGGCCCCCGGGGATGATGTGTGGCATCTGTCCCTCATGCCTGACTAACGTGACACATTGTGAGGGACACCAGCATGGCCTGGGAACACCCCCGCCGACTCGGAGGGGCGCGTAGGGCACTTTCGTTGTGTCCATGTCCCCATGCGTGGGGCCCCCACCTCCACTGTGGCCGCAGCACCCTCCTGTCTGCATTGGGAACCAGCAGGAGGCCCGGGCTCCCCCGGGGGACCCACCGCACCCCATCCCGTGTCCATGGTACAGTCCTCCCTCCCAATCCTGCCTTGGTGCGTTCTTCCCGAAGTCAAATGCCCACACAATGCAGCCTCGGGCCCCCATTTAAAAATGTGTGAGACCAGAAGGAAACAGGCATGGACGGATCCCTCAGGGAGCCCCAGGAAGCCAGACGCCCCAAATCCCATCCCCGCCCCGAATGGAGCTTGCACGACGTCCCCCAGCAGCTCTAGCTCCTGGACTTGGACACTGTTCACTGCTGCTGACTTCAGCATCGCTGAGCCTTGGTGGGTGGGCTGACCAGACGCCCCATGTCCCCCCATCAGCCTCCTCTCTGGGGCTGACTTCAGGGTGTCAGCAGGCTGACAAGACACACCGTGGGACATGGGGCCAGGACGGCTGATTTCCGTCCCATTTAACACAGGACGTCTGGTCCGCCTATTTGTGGATAATAATCGATCACATCGAAAGTGAAAACCAGCGAGGGCGAACGGATTGGGGTTCGGTAAGGAAAAAGCAACAAGACAGCACCTCCATCTGTGCCGACGTGGGGGCCTTGGTGCATTTTTGCTCCACCTTGTGCAATTGTCTAAGACACAGCAAAGGTGCCTACCGCACGGGACGGGGTTGGTGGTGTGTCAGTGAGCGAGAGCAATGGAGATTTCCTGCATTCTTTGGCTGGTGCGAAGGTAATTTTTAAAAAATACATCAAAGAGGGAGAAAAAAAGAATCCCACAGAATTCCGTTAGCAGACGGGGGGAGACGTAGGAGCGACCCGTCTGTGTTCGGAAACACGATACGCAGTTCTCTGGTCGTTGGCTCGACGGCGGGGACAGTGACGTCAGGGGCTGCGGGCTAAGGCTAAACACAGAAAATAGTTGCAAAAAAATAAAAAAAAATTTTTTTTTAAGCAAAGGAGGAAAATTAAAAGCATGGACACAGAGGTGAGCGAAGGCGTTTTGGATTTCTTTCGAGCGCTGGAGTGGCTGGGGGTCAGTTTCTGCCTCGTCCTGTGGAGCTGACCTTGAGCAGCGGGGTTCACATGTGTTTCGGGGTCACATTGCTGGTGGAAGCAAATGACAGCTCACAACACAGATGTACATGCTCCCCGTCCCCCCTCGTCCCCTTTTTTTGTCAACTGATGATTTAGCCTGTGCCTTGCACATACCCCCAATGCAGCGTTTCTGTAATTTTCAGGAATGGATTCGTACAGATGCAGCGAGCAACAGACGTCACCCCTGTACGTTGCTCTGCTGACAAGGTGAACCGCTGGGGACAGTGTGGGCAGCCAGCTGCCTGCAGGTCTGTGTTGGGTTACAAATGCCCCACACAGGGTACAAAGTGTTACAAAGATGCTGTCATACACTTGTTACAGCCCACACTGGATACAAAGTGTTGCAGAGATACTCCTCGCACACTGGTTACAGCCCGTGCAAACTGTTACAAGCATGTTGACACACTCGTTACAGCCGACGGTGGATACAAAGTGTTACAAACATAGTCGTCACTCCTTACAGCCGACAGTGGATACAAAGTGTTGCAGAGATTCTCCGTGCACACTGGTTACAGCCGACGGTGGATACAAAGTGTTACAAACATAGTCGTCACTCCTTACAGCCGACGGTGGATACAAAGTGTTGCAGAGATTCTCCGTGCACACTGGTTACAGCCGACGGTGGATACAAAGTGTTACAAAGATACACATCACTCGTTACAGTTGACACTGGATACAAAGTGTCGCAGAGGTACTTGTCACACATTTCTTCAGCGCTCACAGTTGTTACAAAGATCCTTGAAACAATGCTGTCAGTTGGGCTGATCGGTGACAGGTGATCCCACCACCCAGTCCACGGGAGGCCGTGATGGTGAGGACTGGGCACGCACGGGGTACGTCCCCCATTGCACGCACGCACACAGCTTGTCTTGACTTGATGTCAGAACGGGAAGGCCTGTGTCGACAGGCTTGACGTGAGGAATCAAAGCCGTAGTTGGCGTTTCCGTCAGTGCTGGACGTTGCGGGCTCTCACACGGGGATGGCCTTTCAAAGCCCGTGTTTGAGAAACCCCGATGATGACATGGTGCTCACCTTGGGGTGACACGCACCAGCACCCCACGATGGCATTTGTTCTAGAAGGGGCCTGTGGGGAGCTCCCGTCTGGTTTCTTTGTGACCATCAGAGGCGGGGCATTGGAGACACGAAGGCCATGTCTGCTTTCGTGTTGCACAGGGGCGAACAAATGTCATCTTCCTGTGGAAAGTGGCGTGTCATCCACAGAGCTGTGTCATCTGCCCCTCCCTCCCTCCCTCCCTCTCTCGCGGACAGCCTGCTGCTGCCCTGAGCTCAGTGTCCAAGCCTGCGCTGTCGTGGGCAGAGTGGGGCCCCATGGACGTTCCCTGTCCCCAGGGCGGCCGCATGTCCATGCCTTCCTGCTCTGATTCAAGACACGGGCGAGCTGCAGAGAGCCGGCCACCCCGGTCCTGTGCGGGGAGCTGTGTGGGGGACCGCCACCTCCCCCATTCACGCCTAGGAGGTGCCACCAAAGGCCCTGGACGATTCCCAGGCCCCCAGAGTCCATCCACGTCCCAGTGTCTGTCTCCACATTTCTGGGGGGTGGGGAGTGCAGGGGTGTCACTGCTGCTGGCAGCCAATGGGAAGCGGGGAAGTGAGACGCGTCCCCCTCGTCCATATACTTGTCATCTTGGCTTTTCATCGGTGACAATCGCAGGGGGGGCCTCCTGTTGTGACGTGAGGCAGCAGGTCACCATCACCATCAGCCAGAGGGTGGGGAAGAGTCAGACGCCATGATGGGGACAGTGGGTCCCCCCCTCAGCACAGCTGGTGGCTTGTCAGGGATGAAGCAGCGGTGACGGAAACAACAGGGGAGCCTCTCTGCCCCTGGACGTGGGGGGTCCTGCCCCAGACGCACGCGGGGGGCTCGGTGGCTCACGGCCATGTCTCCTCTTCTCAAGGTGGGGCCTGGGGTCATTTCAGACAGGGGTTTGGGGGCTCAGGAGAGTGTCCTTGTAGTCCAGTGTTGCAGGGTCTCCCAAACTGAAAGGCAGGAGACCTCAGAAAAATCATTACGGCCAGCTCGTTCCGGAAGAACCTGGAAAAAACATTTAAAAATCTCATGTTGTGTTAAGAAAGTTTGCAAATGGCCATTGGGCCACGGTCCATGCCGTCCTGGGCTGGACAGGCTTGATGTGGACAGGACCACACAGCTGCATGTCTGGCTTCTTCGGTGTCACGATTGTTGAGGTCCAAGTCCTTTGTCACGAGTGTCAGAACCTCCGCCTGCTCCCGGGTGAGTCCTGTCCCACCGCGTGGCCGGACACTGTCCTGTGCATCGGTTCACTGGCCGCGGGAGGCGGGGGCTATGCTGCCACTTGGCCATTGTCCATGGGGCTCGAGGAACGTCCCCCTGAGAGTCTTTGTGTGGCGTGGGTCTTACTTCCTCTTGGACCCAGACTTGGGGGTCGCAATCGCTGGGTCACATGCACCTCGAAACCTTCAACCTGTTAAGAGACGTCCGGCGTGTTTTCCCAAGTGGGTGTCCACTCTTGGTGTCCGAATCCAAACGTGCAAATCGGAATGACCTTCTGCAGGGTGGACCCCATGGAGCACAGGCTGCCCCGCTGGGCGAGTGTCCAGGAACCGTCTGCATCCGGGCGCCAGCGGGCGTGGGGGCGAGAGGCTGCGTGCGGCTTCAGTGAGTGATTTTTGGAGCGTCACCACGTTTGGCCATTTCAGGGTGGGCGATGGACACGAACCACGTGCAGGGTGACCACGCACTGCCCACACCACGCTGAGTGCGCACCAGCCTCTGACCAAAACACAGCATGAGCCCCGCGCCCCACCCTCCACAGTCACCTCATTTGGCCCTGAGTGACCTTCGCGTGTTTCCGCGGATGTGTCACCTCGAGGTGGAAGAGGTGACACACAACATGGTGGAAGCTCTGAAATGCACCCAAATCGATGCATTCGAAACCCGTTCTGAGCCGTGGGAAAGGCATCCGGGTCTCACGTGGCTTTTTCTTCTCATCTTGCTGATGGCGAAGGTCACGTGCTGCCTTGGGTGGCTGTCTGGGTCACCTCCTTGTACCCCTGATGGCGGGTCACTTTGGCCTCTGTGCATCCTTCCGTGGTTGAGACCAGGGGTGTCCCACCGTGTGGCTCCCCGGGACCATCTTGGAAGAAGAACTATCTGGGGCCACAGGTAAGCTACACACGTGCTGACAATCGCTCATGAGCTAAAAACAAAGTTGCAAAAAAATGTTACAATGTTCTAAGAAAGTTCACAGATTGGCGTTGGGCCACAGTCAAAGCCGTCCGGGGCCGCGGGGTGGACGACCTTGGATGACTCTCCGTGCTGGAGGCTCTCCGTGCTGCCCAGCCGAGCTCACCCCCCATTTGCAGTTCCCCCAGATGCCTGCAACGTGTGCAATCCTGGGGTTCACGGCCCTACCCGCACCGTACGAGAGGCACGGCTCTGTCCCTGCACGGCCGGGGCCAGCCCTGGTCAGTAAATGAATTATCCTACTTTCACTTGTGTCCGAGTTTATTTTCTGCTTACCTGGAGTTTCCTTGCTGTAGCAGCTGATTAGCTTCCTGCATACATCCCGCCTGTCCCTATTTATTTCCTCGGGCGAAGAAAATAGAACGTTCTTAAGAGATAATACTTACCCTACTTAAGATGACAAATAAGGCAAGGAGAGGGTTTTTTTCCCTGTTTAAAAATTCCCTGTGTGACAAAACACACATTTGTTCTTTGTAGCATTTAAAAATAGACTGTCCTACCTCGCTATGCAGATGAGCACATGGAGTTCCTACGTGATGCTGAAGAGATTTGGGAAAGAACGCCGCCTTCAAGCACATAGACAGACTTATAATCGAGACAAGGGGCTGCAATTGCTTCTTAAATGTCTACCCATTCGTGCAGTGCCCATCGATCAGTCACCCATCCACCATCCATCCACCATCCATCCACCATCATCCATCCACCCTCCATCCACCCACCATTCATCCATCATCCATCCATCATCCATCATCTATCCATCCATCCTCCATCCATCCATCCATCTATCCACCATTCATCCATCATTTGTCCATCTATCTGCCATCCACCATCCATCCATCCATCCGTCCGTCCGTCCGTCCATCCATCCACCATCCATCCATCATCGATCCATCACCCACCATCCATCCACCATCCATCATCCATCCATCATCCATCCATCCACCCACCATCCATCCACCATCCATCCATCCGTCCACCCATCCACCATCCATCCATCATCCATCCATCATCCATCCATCATCCATCCGTCATTCATCTGTCCATCCATCCATCTATCCACCATTCATCCATCATCTGTCCATCTATCTGCCATCCATCATTCATCCATCCATCATCCACCCATCCATTCATCTCTCCATCCATTCTATCTATCTATCTATTCATCCATCCATCATCCATCCATCTCCCCATCCATTCTTCCATGGATGGTGGATAGATGAACAGATGGTGGATGGATGGATGGATGGATGGATGATGAATAAATGGATGGATGGATGGATGAACAGTTGGATGATACATTGATGAGATAGATGATTGATACATAAATGATAGATACATAGATAGATGAGATAGATGATAGACAGATGGATTGATAAATACATAGTTATAGAGAGACACAGGCAGAGAGATGGATGGATGGATGATAGATTTCTACATAACAAATAGAGAGGTGATAGGTACATGATACATCGATGACGATAGATTAGACAGATAGGTGGTAGATAAAGAGATGTATAATAGACGACAGAGACATAGATGATGAGAGGTAGATAGATGGAGATGACAATAGGTACATATGAATTGGGGGATGGATGATCGATAACTACATGACCTCAGCCGGGGTCTTTGGGCCAAGAGGAGGCCTGTTTGCAGACACGCCTTCTGTCCTTCTCCATGTCACTGTCACTGCTCTCCAGCCCAGTGGCTGTTGTGCACTCAGGCCTGCACTCAGGGGCACCCAGTGAGGCCCCAAGAGTCTGTGCCTTCGTCCTGTGGGTCAGGGTCAGTGACACACAGAGCGGGGTCACCGGGCTCTCACATAAGCAGGATATGAGAGAAGTTCGGGGATGGACGAGATGGCCCTCCCCCGACCGCCCCCCATCTGAGCTCTGCTGGGCACGCAATCCGGCATTTGGTTGAGAAGAGCCAGGAGAACCTGAGGGGTGGGCTGGTCCCCTCTCTTTAACTACGGGGGCAGGAAACAGGGAGCCAAGTCCAAACTGAAGCCCAGACTGACTTCACGCTTCCTCCCCCTCCCCCTCCTTCTAACCATGTTGTCACCGGGCCCAAAGCTGCATCTGTCCTTAACGCCCAGGGGCGTTGGCTGCTCCCCGCGGAGACTGTGCGTGCCCGCTCCGTGCGCTTCTGTTCTGCCGCGCCCCGCTTAACGCATCGGAGGCGTGCGTGTCACTTCTCGTTACGGGGGCTAAATGTACGAGAATGGATGGGGCCTCTCCGCCTAACCCTGTTATCCGGGCCGTGCTGTGTTTATTGCATGAAGCAGACGTCACATCGCATCTCCCGGCTCCTGACGTCCAAACCCCTGGCAGCTGCTGGAACGAGGGGGCGCAGTGGGGGACCCCCCTCCCACTCCCCACTAATTGAATTTGCATGTCATCTCAAAGTGAAAGCCACGGCCTCTTTTCCTTTTCGTTTTTTTTTTTTTTTTAAGGAGGGGTTCTCGCATGTCACGGCCTCACAGGACGCAGGACAGCAGGTGGCGGAGGACCCGTCCTGCATGACGGCCACCACAGTTCACGTGGATGCACGACGCGCGTGCTCTGCACCCGATACGTCACCGCCGTGCACATACATCAGTCGCCGTGTGGCCCTGACGCCCGTCACCTCACGGGCGTCAGAAGCTCACTTTGCAGACGGTGACACTCCTACGGCCCCTTCGTCATTACCGTGCGTTGCTGTGTACAACGCACACGATTTTTCTCTTTTTGGCCCAAATGGGTGAGGGGAGAGACAGGGATGCGCGTGGTGCGAATTCCATAGCTACGCAGCGTTCTTAATACGTTTATTGGTGCGTATGCGTTCAAGCGTCCCTGTAACCGTCTACGGCTCGCGTGTGCTCAACGACGCCTCGGAGCCCCGGCGTCGGGTCGTCTTGTGTTTTTCTATAAAGTTTTATCCATCAAGTGTCGTGTCCCTGGTGTCCCTGTACCGACGCGTTCGGTGACATCGGACCATCGCGCGTTAAAAACCAAAGGCGGAAATTCCTCCATCGATCGTGCAAGAAAACACGTGTCTCCACGTAAACCAAGAAAGTTGGGGCGACAGCAACGCGCGGGGGTGCGGAATACTGGGAGCGCGCGTGGTGCGTGGGCGAACACGGCGTGCGCGCTCGGCGCGGTGGGGGTAGCTGCGCGCTCCGGGGGTGGGGTCGTTTCTGCGCTGTCCCAGCAGCCCCCGCGGCGGCCTAGGACCTGAGAAAGTCGGGGTGCTGCATGCGCGTGGGGTCCCGGGTCGATCCGTGACCGCCGCCAGCCCTCAGGGTCCCCGCGCACGTTCCCAGAACCGCGTTGCGCGCGCTCCCACGCGTGACTTGGGGCGCGCGTCGCCGTCTGGCAATTAAAAATAATTGGGAATCGGGGCCTGCGCGGCGCTTCCAAGCGCGCCAGCCGCCCCGTAATGATGTTTCATTAGCCATGCGGAACGCCGTGGGCTCCATATGGCACCCGCAATTAAGGAGGATCACACGCGCAGGGGCCGGGGGGCGCGGGCACAAGACAGGGACACGCCGGCGACACCCCCCGCGCGGTGAACGGCCACTTCATTAGCTAATTGATTTCTTATTAGTCACGGGGACGCGCCCCGGTTAGAGGCTGTGCACACACAATTAGCGGCGTTTACACAATTAGCTGCTGGCTCGTTTGGTGGCTAAACACTCCCGGACCGCGGCCACCCAGCGCCCTGCATCGTATCTCTTCTTGCTCTTATTGGCTTAACCTTCAAATAATAATAATAATAAAGAAGATGTCACCCCCACCGGGGAGCGTGCGGGGACAGGGACGATGAATGCACCACCGTCGGTGACGCTGGGCGTGCGTGGGGCTGTGACCTCTCCAGCCTTCATTTGCAAACGGCCAGCATCTCCTGGGTCTGGGGACGCCACTCCGGCTCCGGAAGGGGGACGGCCTCCGCACGCCCCCTCCTGGGATCCGACGGCCACGTCACACGCTGTGACGTGTGGCATCTGCGGGTGACATTCGCATCACCCGTGAGGGCCAGTCGGTCTCGGGCCAGCTGCCTGTGGTCAAGGGCTGAGCTGAGCCCTCTCCCGAATGCACATGCTGGAGTTGTGACCCTGCAGGAGGATGGGGGTCTTGACGGAGGTGACTCAGGAAGTCACTGGAGGGGCCCTGACCCAGTAGGACTCCGGCCCTCACAGCCCCGGCCACAGAGGACCAGGGCCTGTCCCCAAATTCCCCCTCACACGGATGCGTCCCCACCAGGGAGGGGCGCTGACCCCTCCAGCCCCTGTACCCCCTTCACAGCAGGGTTCACATGGCCGGATTCATGCACACTCTGTCCCCAACCCTGCTGGGCAGAGAGGGGACCGCCCACCACCAGTGAGCTGTGCCCTCTCCCGGGACGTGGCTGCTGTGGGGTGCAGCCCCCTGGGCACAGCAGCCTGGACACTGTGGACACCTCATAGCTGAGGTCACCTCCTTGCCCGGGCCGTGAGGCAGCAACCTGTGGGGTGACCTCCGTGCTGCAAAGGGCGGTGACTTGCGTGCTCTTTTCCTGGCGAAGAACGCAGCCAAACGCCCGTCAGTGCCTGCACAGGTGCAAGCGGTGGCACCAGGAGACCCGGTGACAATCCCCGTCGAGGCCTCCAAGTTCAGGGGCGGCTTGCTGGGCAGCAGGGGCTACAAGCCGAGTCTGCAAAGCTGTGCATTAGGCCCTCGGTCAGATGCAACTACACGCAAGTCCGATCCGACCCTTGTGGAATGCCAAGTCACGGGGACAGTGACAATGGGCACATGGGGATAAGAGCAAGACTGAGCCCCGCCCAACGGCCGACGTTGGCCCGTTTCTCACCGGAGCAAACAGCCATCATTGCACGTCCCTCTACCTGGGGGCGGTCCCCAGTGTGTCTCCTCGTGCCCGGAGGCGTCCCCGGGCCGTGTGCCCTCCCACAGGACGAGGGACAGCCCTCAGGGGGATGACCTCAGGCTGTGTCTCGAGCGGCTTATATGGACGGACTAGACGACCCTCAGCCCGCTCCGGGGTCCCCACGGGGTCTGGGCACCCAAAGTGAACAAAGAAAAAAAGGTGGGTCAAGTCTGAATGGCCGTTTGTCCCCAGAAGACGTCCACGCGGCTGATGGGCACGCGACAAGATGTGTCATCGTCATGGACGGTCAGGGACGTGCAGGTCCCAATTGCGGTGAGACGACAGGTCACCCCCTGTCAGAATGGCCGACATCAAAAATAAAAGAGAAAGCCATGCGTCTCGTGCCCGGTCACATGCCTCCTCTGGTCCCTTCTCGGGTGCCGGATCCTTCCGGAGTCTTCCTTTAGCTTGGTTCTGGGGTGCAATTCAGTCCCATTGGAAAGAAGTGCATCGCTTTTGGTCCCACTGGGTCGTGTCGTTGGGATGGACCCAGCTGTCACCCTGTGGAGGTACCAGCTCTGTCACTTCCCCACCCAGGACCCGGGAGCCTCTGCGTGTCCCCACACACTCAACTCGGGCCACCTACCCGGCCCAGCGGGGCTCCCCGCCCTGCAGTGTGAGCTGAAAAGCGTCTCAGGGCTGCGAGCTGGGGGTTCCCCACCCTCGTTTTCTGTCTCTGGGGGATCCCCCCCGTGTGGGCCCTGTCTTCAGACGCCGTGCTGCGCTGTAGTTGCACACTTTCCGTTGCTGCTTCCGGAAGGACCTTGGGTCTACCGTCCTGGCATTGCATCTGGGTCAGAGGCAGAAGCCGGAATCTGTCATTTTTATGTTTTTATGCCGTTTTGGATGTCGCCCGTTTCCCATTTAGAAAAAGAAAAAAACGTGCAGAGCGCTGCCACTTCGCTTAAGTTTACGTAAACACGCGCGTGGGGGCGGACGCCCACCTGACGGGTTTTCGGGGTCCAAGTAAAGCACGCACACGGTTCTCGGAGTTGTTCCTATTTTTAAACAGAAATCGCTTCTCGTGCTGATGGGACAGCAATGCACGGGGTCGGACGGGTCCTGTTGTGAACACATTCTAGAAAAAGCGCCACACACCTCACGGCCGAATGTCCCTACGGTCCCCTTCGAAGGAGTCCCCTGGGGACGCTGTGCACGGACGCCAGCGCCTCGTCCACCCTTCAGAGCAGTCTTGGACCTTTTTCTGGAACGGCCACCAGAGCCGTCGTCCTACGACACCTGACGAGATGTGCGTACAGTGCTGCCAGTATAAGCGCTCGGTGGCAAGTTCACGCACTCAACTGTCACATTCTGGGGACAAGGACAGCTCTGGCTTCCCTGCGGCCACGTTGGGAAAAGAACAATCACCTTGGGACCCACCTTGGGACGCAATCACGACAGCCGATGAGCTAAAAATCAGGTTAAGGACGTTCACGGATGTGCGCTGGGCCGCGGGCTGGACCGACTTGGTTTACGCGCATCCAAAGGCGCATTCAGATGCACACACGTGCAGCACCCACTTCATTACGATCTCTTTTTTTTAAATGAAAAATACACATTTCCAAGCCGTACCCTCAGCCCACGGAAGCACCGCGTCTGGAGACGGTGCCAGAAAACCCTGGTGGTGTCCCCCGAGAACAAACACCTCCGTTTTCCGTCAGGTGGAGCACGGGTACCTACAAAAGCTTCGTGGTTGGATTTCTTCTCGTCACCCACATCTGTGCCCCTCTCCGGGGTGTTCCCTCAGGTGTGCACGGGGCAGTCTGGGAGGAGGGAGTGGAAGACGGCAGGTGAGGGGCCGTCTCCCACCTCATGGCCACGTTCCCTCACGCCTCCAGTGACAATGAGTGACACACGTGAGGGGCCCCCCAAAAAGTAAATTATGAGGGTGGAAAAATCTGACAGCTCCCAGCATCTCAGAGCTCATACTCCAGGAGTCGGTCAAGCATTTTTCTGTTTTTTTGAATGCTGGGGATTTTTATTAATAGATTCCAGCACCCCTAAACCCCCAAACCCTTACACACACACCTGGCTCTGCTTCCTACAGCTCCAGAATCTTCCTGCTTGGAGGGTGCTTTGGAGCACCTCATTGGCACTCTGGGTGACATAGGGGCCAAGGTGGGGCTGTCAGCGTGCCGGCGTCTGCAGAACGGGGGCGTCTGAGCTGAGCGCACCTGTGTGGGGGGTCCCCCCAGCTGCCAGGGATGTATGCTCACCTCCAGGGGGATGAGGCCGCGTCTGTGCGGGGCTGCTGGCAGCGCCCGCCTGTGCGCCGGTGACGCTCTGCCCTGTGATGTCCCAGCCCCGGTGAGTGACAGCCTGGCTGCACAGCAGAGCTGAGAAGTGACAGGCCTGGAGCGTTGGGTTCCCCTGTTCGCGTGTCCACCGCCGGCTCTGTGGAGAGGACAGCGGGGCGTGCAAGCCCCGTTTGCAGGTGCGCACCCCGCAGCCGGGCTGTCCCCGGGCACGCAGGTGACCTGCAAAGGGACGCAGGAGGCTGTGACATGCAGGGGCCTCCTCCCGCGTGCTCAGCGCTGGGCCCGGCTGGCGTGGGTCCCGTCCCTGCGTCTGTCCCCGCCGCCATCGTACCTGGCGCCCTGCGCTCCTTCCTGACGGCTGCAGCCGCGTCCCACCACCTGCGTGACCAAAAGCGGCCGACCCCGCCCTGTCCGGCACCGGGGACCGCCTCCAGGGAAGGGTTTTCCCACAGACCTGGGGCGAGCGGTGCCCATGTGCAGCTCACAGCGGAGTTCCGGTTCCGGTGACCTAATGGCACCACTGACGGACAGGGGGCGGGGCTCAGGCCGCTGACGGACAGGAGACGGAGCTCAGGCTGCTGATGGACAGGGGGCGGGGCTCAGGCTGCTGACGGACAGGGGGCGGGGCTCAGGCTGCTGACGGAAGGGGGCGGGGCTCAGACCGCTGACGGACAGGGGGCGGGGGGTGGGGCTCAGGCCGCTGACGGACATGGGGCGAGGCTCGTGCCGCTGATGGACAGGAGGCGGGGGTCGGGGCTCAGGCTGCTGACGGACAGGGGGCGGGGCTCAGGCCACTGACTGACATGAGGCGGGGTCAGGCCACTGACGGACAGGAGGCGGGGGGCGGGGCTCAGGCTGCAGATGGACAGGGGGCGGGGCTCAGGCCATAGCAGGGGCCATGGGGGCGGCTGTCAATGCAGATGGAGCCCGCCCGCTGCTCCTCTCCTCGCAGGTCACAGCCAGGACGGGTCCCTGTCACCCTGGGGGGTTGGGGACCCGTGACTCAAACAACACGAATTGGTCCCGTCGTGCAGCCTGGAAGTCTGACCCAGGAGACGGGCGTGAAGCAGGGAGCCTTGGCGACCATCCTCGTGTAGAAGCACCTTCCATTCCCTGCGTGCAGGTGGAGAGAGGAAGGTTCTGGAAGCGGGGCGGTGTTTCCCGATGAGCTGTGGGCGGTCCTCGTGGCTCTGGGTGACAGATCGCACCGCTTTGACAGCCCAAGTGACCGATGCTGCGTGTGACACACGAGGTGACACCGTAGGACAGTACAGGACACGGGGCCGTGAATCCCCCTCAAAACACGCCCGCTCGCCTCGATCCCACGTGTCCCATCGTTCCTGCTTTCCGAAGCGCTTCCGGATAGCCTCTTCTGTGCGTGTCTGTGGTGGCGCTGCCCCGGCCGCCTCGGGGGTCCGCGCCGACTCAGGACATTGACCTGTCGTGGTCGTGGTGACGTTGGGGAACAGCCAGAAGTCTCCCGGGGCCGGAGCCGGTGACCGAGGGCGATGAGGATGTGCCGTGCAGGTGCGTTGCTCGGGGCCTGCGGTACCCGGCACTTGCACACAAGCACAGTGCGCCCCGTTCTGGGTGCACGGCCCCCCCAACAACAGCACCGAGGAATGCTGGGAGCACGGGGGAGTCAGGTGACGCTCAGCCCCAGAAGACGCCAACTGGGTCTCTTCGTGGATGACCCCAGGGCAGCAGGAAGGGCTCTGAGGGCGCGTTGAGGTCCCCGGGGTTGGAAGGCCAAGCTTGGGGGGGCTCCTGACCCTTGTTTCCCCGGTGTGTGTTGCTTCTGCTGCAACACTGAGCTCCCCCTTTAACTTTGGTTTCACAGGCCCCGAAGAACAGGTGCCGGGAGACCAACGAGCGTCTCATCGTGTTTTCCTCCTCCCGCCAACAAGGCCAGCAGGGCCCCGCTGACCGACCGAATCAGGCACCTGTTCGGCGTTAGGAGCCGGCCGCCGAGGTCCTGGGTCGACAGGCTGCTGGTTAATGGGGGGCCATTGGGGGGCTGCGACTGGCTTCACATGGAGCAAGGGCTCCCCCGGGGCGGGCGTGGGCCTGGGGGCACCAGGGAGAGGCCAGTTTGCATCGGAGGCCATGCAGGAGCCCACGGGAATGGGCTGCCTCCCCTCCCAGACATGGGGTGGGGGTTGTAGGACAGTGTCAGCGGTGGGTCAGGCAGGAGAGTTTGCTTTGTCCTTTGTTTTTTGGTGACAGCTTTTCCCAATGCATGTGCGCGCCATGTGATGGGAGCTGACGGTGAGCGTCAGGAGAGGACGGAGGAGGTCGGCAGATTCCTAGGTGGACAAGCGTGGACACAGGTCCATAGGTAGCTGATTGATAGATATATAGATGGTAGAGAGAGAACGTTATACAGATACACAGCTAGCTGGTAGAAACATAGATATGTAGATAGATGGGTGCATGGATAGAGGAGTGGATAGATGACAGAAAACTAGGATTGATCAATAGATAATTGATAGATAGATGATACAAGACAGATAGATATAGATATGGATGAGAGATAATAAATAGATACATAGATAGGGGATTGATAGATAGCCAGATACATAGCTAGATGGATGATCGATAGATACGTGGATATCTAGATGATAGAGGATTGATAGATGATCAATAGATGATTGAGAAATCGACGATAATTATGGATGAATGGGGGAGAAGCGGCAGCAGACAAATTTCGATTTGTCCAAAAGCAGAAGACAAAAGAAATGCAAAATACTTTGCAGGATCCCGAATACGCGTGTGTCTGTTTTGTTTTCAGCGTTGACCTTGTGTCTTCTCTAGAGAAAGGTTTTTGGGTCCAGCGGACAGCACAGGTGTGACCACCTGCACCACGGGGCGGTTTCAGACGCCAGACGCCCACGCCTCCAAACCTGACAACACGTGGGCCTGCGGGGCCCTCACACTGGGCGTCCTGTGGGCCCACGATAGAGCTGGGGGTCCCGATGACGCCCAAACCCCATTGTGGCCCCCAGGGCCCTCGGGGACCTGGCCACCCCGTCTCCTACTTGTCCGTGTTGCTGCATGCAATCCCTGGCTCACCTTTGGAGAGACCAGGAAAATAGCATCGTTTCCGCGGACCGGGCATGAGCTGAACTTCCCTTTCCTTTCTTCTGCCTCCATTCCTCCCTCATCTCTCTCTCTCTCTCTGTCTCTGGACGACGGAAGATAAACACGATCTCTTTCCCACCTTCAGGACAAGGCACCTCTAACGCTCCCGCCGGTGATTTCCATGCACGACCTCGGTGGTCCTGCCCCCTTGGCCAGCGATGCCGTGACCTCAAAGGGGCGATTGCTGGGGGGCAAGACGTGTCCTGCAAGGTGCACGGGCGCAGCGGGCACGTAGCTGTTGCTTCTGTGGCCGTCAAATTGCTCACGGAGGAGGAGGAGGAGGAAGGACCTTGTTTCTCGAGAGACGACATTGTTAAATGAGGAATCAGAAAGAAATCACGTCTCCTCCCCGCACCCGCCCCGTGTCACGGTAATTAGGACATCACGACTCTTCAGGCTGAGAAAATATGGAAATCTGTCCCTCCTTCCCCAAACACACAATCCCGCTGCATCGGTGCATGACTGCAGCCCAGATGTGTCCCAGCCTTCGAGCCCGAAACCCCACCTGGCCAAACCCTCGGGCCCCGGGGGGAGCTCAGACCACGGCCCTAATGGGCTGCAGTCTCACCCTGAGACCTTCAAACGTTGCTCTTTGCGGGGTAGGGGGACCCCGCCGGTTCACTGCAGCCCCCCGCCATGGCCCGTGCACCGGCCGTTGGCTGCAGAGTCCCAGCTCTGACGTGGGTTATTGCAGGACGCACACCTGGCCCGGCCGGCACCCCCCTCCCCCAGGACCCCCGTCTCCTGCCATTACTGTTTCCTGCACTGAAGGACAGGCCCAGTGGGGCCTCTGGTGGGGGCGGGGGCGCCCACACAGCGGTGGGGGGCGCCAGTGTCCGTTTCCATTTCCCTTTGGCTTCCAGCTCGGGACGTGACCCTCTTTTGGGACGTGGATTGCTGGGCTGTGCGGACGACGCTGCCCCACATACAATTCTCTCTGACGGGAAGGATGCAAAGCAAACCAAATGCTTTTTTTTTTAAAATTGTGCTTAATGAGGTCCATGCCTTTGAGGGGAGCGAACAGCTCCTCTGACATGGGGGACTCCGGCAGACCGGGCCACGGCCTCTGCTGTTTGCAGGGAGCTCCCCATGCAGGCGGCCGGCGAGCGTAGGCTTTCCCGGCCCGTTTTCTCGCTTACGCGTGTGTTAGTTCTGGCCCTTTCTGGGCAAGTTATGTGAGAACACTCCCTGGAGGGAGGCCAACGCCCCAGACTGGTCAGGTCGGAGGGGTCCCCTGGGGTACGGAAACTTTAGGTCCAAAAGTGGGGGCATCCCCTAGTGTCGGGGGGATGGCAGCTCACAGGTGCTTGTGCCAC
>PVJL010016803.1:0-19967 GCA_004026885.1 Lyroderma lyra | reverse complement strand
CCTGCTCGCTGCACACGTGTCCAACGCCAGGCAGAGGGAGGCCCTGCCTTGTTCATCGCCCTTGAGAAGTGATCTTCCTCACGGCCTCTGCCCAGTTCTTACCCAGCCAATCGCCCACTTGAGCCCTGCAGGCACGGGTCGCGTACCCCACCGCACAGTATGTAGTGTTTGTGGACCAGCCCCGACATCACCCCTCTAACACATCTTCCCGGGCACTTCATCGCATTGAAGCAACGGACAGATTAGCTAAGGCACACTCTCCATATAGTTGTAACCCCTCTCCTACATTACTTCTTCCTTTCCCTTCCTTGAAAATAGGTGACGGATTGAGCTCAGCGTCAGTTGGGGATATAGAGTAACACAGTGCACCCCAAACTGTGGTATGCTATGCACAGCGTTTTATTTTGACAACTGAGTAACGTTTATATGATGATGGTGGTATCTAGGTATTTGGTAGAAACCTAATAAACTTCTTATCTCATTTAATAAGCATAGTCCAGCCCAGTCATAATTATCAAGATATAAAGCCGGGGAGATAACGAGGCAGCTTTGCCTGGTCATAGATATCGTCACTCCAGTAGATTTACACGCCTTGAATTGACCTGAGAGCCGCGTCGGGACAGCTCTGAGAACGCGCCGTGCTGCCTGGATCCGCCCCTGCGCCGGGCGGCGGCAGAGAGCCCTCACACCACGGCAGGGTTATTCTCGGCCATGGGCCTGAGCAGATGAGCATAATCGCATGCTTCTCCTCAATGAAATCCGTGCAGAGTAAATAAAAGTGAATCCCTGCATGTCCGTTATCTGTCTCCGTTGTTTAAATTCTGTGAAATAGCACACCACCTATCACTGCTGTCCAAATCTCGGCACCCTGGGGTGTGCCCACAGGAAAGCTGTCAGCACTCAGGACGTAACTGAAGGTGTCCTGCGGTTTAGAATAGCTGATACCCGGAAACTATGAAAAAACAAGCGCATTGACATTTAATGCATTTAGCACGATGGCAGCTGACACGAAGGGACTCTCAATAAATAATGACGGTGATTGGCTCTGTCAAAACTCAACAGAGCTGTAGTGCAGCAGACCAAGAGTTGTTTCATATACAGCGATCAGATTTTTAAAAGAGATGTGATGCTGCTTTCTTGTAATAATTTTCTTGGAAGGCAAAAGTATGTTACCGAGTATGAGGTTAGGAAATGCTTGCTTCTTATGCGCCGCACACCATAGTAGTGGAAGGAAATTTGTTTTACACCAACTTATGTTTTATAAGCTGTGGAGATAACCCAGTGCGGGGGCGCAGACCTCCAAGGCCAGCTGAGATGTTCTGTTTAACCGCTGTTGGGCTAACCCAGCAGCGTCGGGCAATCGATACAGGCTGCTCTGGTTAATCGCCGATGCCAGCAGCAGCTGCGCGGTCATGCGTTGCGTGTCTCCTGTGCTTGGAAGAGACATTGCATTTGAGGTAAATGTACGTGTGAGTCCAAGAATACACACAGCTCCATTATGCCTTCACTGACTGATAGCTGCATAACCTGTTAACAGTTAATAATGGGCTTTCTAATTCATTAGCTCATTCTTTACCTTATGTGACCCTGAGCCCTTATTAACTCCAATGTGCAGATATGAATGTAGGCATACAGTTGTCAATTGATTAACCTAAACGCTTGTGAAATTAGGTCTAGAACTTAGATTCTCTGACTCTTTGTCTATTGGGGTGCTTTTTCTGTGATAACGTTATCCTTGTGCTATGATTATTCATCAACATTCTCTAATATTTATTGAATAATAATTATAACTGTGTACATAGTATAACGCTATGTACTTTATCTCATTTAACCATCAATCCTATAATGTAGGTACAATTGATATTCCCACATTACACATAAGAAATGGATGTTCTGAGTGAGTAACTTCTTCACCGTTATAGACATTGTTTATCATCTTAGCATCCCCATTGCTTTGAAATCAGTACTTTGGATAATATTACATTGAACTGTGTGTTTAATTGAATTATGTTATTAAGTACCATTGTAGCATTGTAGAGTAGTTAGTATATTTAGAATGTTGTACAGAATTAATGAACTATTATGGATTAATTATCAGCATCTTGTTGGGCATATATATCCTAGAAACCAATCTAGTGGCTGGTGGTATCTGGTTCTGTTTTCCCTGCTCATAACCCTTTTTCTCTCATAGAACTTTCCTCTTCCTGTCTGATTTCTCCCCATTTCTCAGCTTAAACATATAGTCCTTCCAAAAGCCTCGGTCAGGGGTCCTTCCTGTATACCCTCAAATAATCAATGCATTAATTAATGTTTGATGGCTCCGATCCTCCTAACTGGACAGGTCTTGTTCAGTGTTTCATCTGCAGCCTAGCAAAATGCCTGTCACATGTTGGGCACGTAACGTGTTCAATGAATTAATGACTCAGTAGCTTAAAATTAACATCAAAATGAATGTATCTTAGGAAACAGATGATTTCACCTGGCAGTGCCTTCAAATTGGGTCTACGGACCATACTCTGAATATCACTGGGGTACACATTAATTTCATTATCATTTTATAAGTGAGCTTGTTTTAGAGACTATATTAGGGAGGACTTTTGTATTACAATTTGTGCACCAAGGATATGTTGTTGTTTTCTTCTAAGGGCCCGTCTTGCTGGGAAGACGTCTTAATCCCCAATCGGATGCGTGGTGAATGCCAGTCTCCTAACTGCCCCGGGACGGCAGCGGTGAGTACCTGGCCAAGTGCATTCTTCTCATTACGGCACCCTCGAAGTTTACTGGGAAATTACAGGAGAGACAGGAATGCTGACTTTTCTTCATGGCATTATCCCCGTAAACTTGGACTAACATATCACTGATAGTATTTGCCAAAAGTGTTCTAAGATTCAAAAGTGTCTGCAGTATTCACCAAAACTTCTGCCTGTGTCGTGGCCTTTCAGTGTCACTTGCCCAGGGACTTGACCACTTTGGGTACTGTGTTACAACTTGGCAATTTACACTCCCCACAAAGTGATGGTGTTCATGGAATATAACAAAGAATGGTTCAGAGCTTGGGGAAAGAAGGTAAGAAAGGTACAGTGTTGATCTTTTATATTTATATTCCATGTCATTCAAAAGCACTTCTTGCTTTATCTCCTTCCACCTTTCTTTAGCAGTTTTCTGACAGGGCAGAGTGCGAGAAAAATCTAGTGTGGTTGCCCAGCTCTGCAAACTGAATTACCATCCTCTGTCCCCAATAATTCCTTTAATCTTTGCAAACGTATGACACACTTTTCATATAGAACAGCTACTTCTTGAAGGACATCCTGAGTACTGAAGTTATTTTAAAAATAATTCTATTATTATGATCATGTTTGTAATTTGTGTACTGGTATATTTTTTACCTCAAAAACCCTGGGTCAATCTATATGTATTTTCAGAGCTGTAAAGATGGTTACAGTGCCAACATAAATGTCAATGCTAGTTCACAGACTGTCACAGCTCTCTGACAGTTGCTGTCTTCTCCGAAGAACAAAGTCTGTCAATAGCAAAGACACAGTGTTTGAACTGGGGCCCTCTCTCCATTCTTCTGGGTGGTGGCGAGGACAGCAGTGAGCAGCGGTGACAGTCATACTCAAACCAGGCCTCAAGACAGTGAACACATTCTGTTCATGCAAATCCTGAAGGAGAATAATGATTTGTATCTCACTCACAACTATCCATGTAATAGTTTTGTAAGTTGGCTGCTGGGATGAAATTCCAGTGTATATTATTTATAGGGGAAGATTCTCAAGTATAATTATATACAACAATTAAGTTCACGAACTTGCCACCATGTGCTTACGTTGACAGCACTGTACAAACAACTCGGTAACAAGTCATAACCTTCGTGTATCTGTGTCTCTCAGCTGTGTTCGTGTAGACGTGTGGTGCTGTCTCGCTGAGGGGCATTCATTATTGTTGTGTGTGTTTTTGTGTGCTGTCATGAGAATATCAGAGTTTGATCTAGAACCATGAACCAATGTTAAATTTTTTGTTAAACTTGGCAAGTATAGAAGTGAAACCAGCGATATGTTAGTCCAAGTTTATGGGGATAATGCCATGAAGAAAACGGCAGTGTACAAATGGATTAAAGGTTTTTCTGAGGGGAGAGAGCATCACTGATGAAGAGAGGTCAGTGTGACCAATAATGAGCAGAATTGATGAAAACATTGCAAAAATTTGTCAAATTGTGCATCGAAATCTTTGTCTGACTGTGACAAGCATAGCAGACCAAGTAAATATTGATAGAGATAAACAGGAAAATCTTAACTGAAAATCTTGGCATGAGAAAGGTGTGTGCAAAAATGGTCCTGAAGGAGCTCACCGATGAACAAAAAAGCAAAGGAGAGTCAAGTTTGCCAAGACCTTTTAGATAAGCAAGACAATGTTTTGGGCCATGTTATCACCAGTGATGAAACATGGGGGTATCAATACAACCCTGAAACAAAGCGTCAAAGTGCACAATGGAAGTCAGCCAGTTCTCCACAACCAAAAAATTCTGTCAGTCCAGATCAAGTCACATCATACTAATCTCTTTTGATATCATAGGGATTGATCATCATGAACCAAGTGAAGTTTAAAAGACAAAGAATTTTAGACTGAATTAAAAGAATAAAATCCAGCTTTATTCAGGTTACAAAAGGTATACCTGAAACATGTGAGAACAACTCCACTGAAAGTAAAAGAATACAAAATGACATGTGAACCTAAAGAGAGCTATTGAAACCACTTAAATTGTATAGAAAATAATTTTTTCAGGGAAAAAAGGCATTACTAAACAAACAGACCACAACAAAAAAGGAGATCCTCTAAGTTTTAATAAAACTTTCAATAACCCAGTAAGATCTAGTACTTTAAAAATTGTGAGATCTTAGTAACATAGCCTCCAACTATATTAAGGACATTTGTCAAAACTAACAAATTAAATGGACAAATCTCCTACCACAGTGGGGACAGTAATGTAACTCCCCGGGGGGACTGAGAGCCCCCTTAGTACAACCTCAGGAAGGTGGAAGCAGGGTAGTACAAGCAGTGAGCAGGATGGCCTCCCAAGCCCTGCACCCCAGTACTGCAGGGTATCCTCCTTTTTTCAAGCACATATGCAACAGCTCAACAACTTACCACATTTTAGGGCATTAAGGCATTTAAAAATTACTAACAGAAACATCACCATTAAAAAAAAAAAGAAACAACATGGAAACTCAATGAACTTAGTCAATTAAAAAAAAAATGAAATGGAAATATGGGATCAGACAATAATGAAGACACCAAGTATCAAATAATTTTGGATGTACCAGAATTAGTATTTAAAAGGAGTACTTAGGGTCATAAATGCTTTTTATTTTTTTAAAAAACAGGATAAAATTCTTAAATATATTGTTTAAGAAGGTAGAAAAAGAAAAACTTTATTTTTTTCTCTTATCTAATGAACACTAAATAAATACTGGTTAAATAAAGGCACTGAAGGTACAAACAACTTCTAGAAAACGATACTAGTTGCTGGCAGAAGTGCTTAATCATTCCTTAATCATTTCTCTTATCTTAAAAACATTTTTTGTGGATTGTATTTTTATAGTGCATCTAAATATAAAGCATAACTCCTGTATTTTCTAAAGTATTATGTGTGCTGTTTGTTTCCTAAGGAAATATGAAGATAGACGTTGTTTATTATTCCTAAGTTCACAGGGTATTTAAATTCTTGATAGTATTTTGTACACTATATTATATTCTCATAGAAAAGTTCTATTAAAATTCAAATGAGCAGGATTTCTATTATTATTAATTAATATTTATGTACTTAAATGTGATCTAACTAGATCATTTGAAGTAGCTGTAAAATTTAGCCTTGGTTTTTAATAGTGCAAATGTAAACTTGACCTTTAGACAGAGAAATCCAAACCTAACTCAGCTTTATACACTAATAGCTATCCTTTCCTGAAGGAGCATAGCATTAGTTCTGAAAGGCATCTTACTTTGTTATATAAAGAATTTTCTGGTCAACTCAAAGGGTATGTGCTTGAGATTAAAAGAGGGAGAAAAAATCAATTAGGATTTTTTTCAATTAATGAAATTAATTCAACTTTGGATGTGACATAAGACTGTAAATTTTCTGTGTAAATTTTCATTTTCTACTTTACCAGTGATACCCTAAACCATAAAGATCTTGGTTGTGTGGATGCGTGTTGGGGGGGGTGGTCTATGTGTTTCTCATTGGCACGCATGTTGGCTGTCATGCTCCCTGGTAGTATTCCCGAGTTCCGGGTCATCCAACCCTCCCTGGTGACGGTCTCGGCTAAGCACGGTTTCCCAGCCAGCTGTGAGGGCGCTGCCTTTGCCCTCCCACCTGACAACTGGGCAGCCAGGTTTAGGATAAGGAGACAGCAAAAGAAAAAGCAAAATTAAACCATGCCTGTGTTAGTGTGTTCATGCCACCATAACAAAGTAGCACAGACCAGGAGGCCCGTAAGCAAACATCCGCGTCCGGAGGCCGGAAGCTGAAGATCTAGGCCCCGGCAGCGTCTGGGTTTGGGGAGAGCCCAGCCCCCGGTTCCCAGACAGCCGGCACGGGGGGTCGCTGCGGTCGCCTTTGTAAGGACAGGAGTTCCAGTCACAGGACTCAGAGCCCCCTCGTGACCTGATCACCTTGGCAAGTCCCCGCCTTCGGATCCTATCAGAGTGGGATCAGGTTTCAGAGTGTGAATTTGGAGGGGATACAAACATTCAGACCATAGCGATCTTCATCGGAGTAAATGACCAAGGTCATTATTTTTATACTTGTGTTAGTTTTACTGCTTGATGGCCTATAATATACATTACATTTTATATTTTTGAGAAGTAATATTTACTTGAAGTGCCAAGTAAAATCATATATTTTCTTTTTTTATATTTTTTTATTTTGACAGAAATTAGTCTTACATAGAACTTTTTTTAATCAGAAACAGTGGAGGAGGACCTCTTAAAGTAGCTCAAGATTTATTTCCAATGAAATGAGATACTAAAAACTATCCCCTGAAGTATAATAAATAATGTAATTATTAAACTCAACATACTAAATGGAGAATTTTTATCTCATTCAACATGCAATTGTTTTTTTGCATTGAGTTCAGTGTATGTCAACTGAAACAGTTGTTTGAGTAAAGGTTAGCATTCATAGTCTCTAGCTCAGACTTCATCTTCTCGGGAGAACTTGACTAAAATAAAATGAAGAATAAATAAGAGTCACCTAATAGGAACGATTTTTATTTATAGGACATTTGCATATTTTTTTGTCCCAAAAGTTTCTTATTAATATTTCCGTTTAAAGAATTACTCTTCTCAAAGGGGGTCTGTGTTTCTTTTGATTGTTTTTGTCATTGTTTTAGACTTGATCAGCATCTCACAGAAGGACACTCAGGGTGTCTCAGGGTCGTTCCTGGTGTAGATGGTACGTTCTTATTTTTTCCAGTATTTCTTAATGATGAAAGGTTGGCTTTGCTTTGTATTGAAGAAAAGACCTCAGGGTGACCAAGTAACCAGAGACAGTTACAAACGGCGGCTTTTATCTGCAAGATGTAAGAGGAGCTGTGGGCTCTGTGTCTGTGTGCCACTAATCTCGTGTGCACGACATAGACACTGTAGCACGTGAGGCATCTCCCAATGGGTATTTACACAGTCCTAGCCCTTGTGGGGGCCATGTGGACCTCAGGGGACAGCTGGGTGCTTACAGGTGGTGGTAGGGGCGTGGACAATAAGAACTAAAGTAAAAGAGGACAGGACGCACCCTCGTCCCTCTCCGTCTGCCCTGTTGTTTGGCTGAAGAGAAATGGCCTCCCTGTCCTTACACTGTCGCCTGCAGTCACATTGTCTTAATCCCGAACAAGATTGAATTGTGTGAGCTTTGAAGTCAAGCTCAGATTATGATTCAGTGCTATCTAAGCGTGACAAAATGTTTTCTGTTGTCTGACATGCAATTTGGGTGACAAACTAGAAACTTCTATAGCATTTTTCAAAAACCAATCAAGTATTCAGGCATGAAGACAGTGCATTTCTAAACAAAGTTTTGAGTACTTGGTAGCAAAAAGGGTCATTTTATTTAAGTAAAGTACAAATTAGAAGACAGATACTTTTATTACCAAATCGGCTAAAATTTTGCAAACTTAAAATATTTTAAAATGTTGTTTATATATAATGATTAGTCTAATATTAAAAAAGTGTCAGTTTTTAAGAGTCCTGAAGTGCTGCAGTATTTGTCAGGCTCTGAAATGTAGACTCAATTCAAGCAAATTTTCTTTTTCTGTGACATAATCCCCTTTTTGTCTGGGCTTCTTTACAACTTAGAGGAGAATTAAATCATCAGTCATCTTCTCCATGGTATTGTTAAAGACCCTTGTACACTCTTGTATAAAAAAACTAATCTCCATGGAAAGAAAAGGGGTACCCGGAATCAGTGTAGGTGCAGCGCACATCTACACACTCAATGTAACCATTGTACACATTATACCCCAGACATGACTGTGGTTTAGCTTATGAATCCATTTTTTCAAGCAAACGTGCAGTTTCCATAATATATTTCTTAAATATTGAAATTAACCCTTGCGTCCTTGATTCCAGGAAAGGCCTAGTCTGTGCGAATTGTACATTGCTTTTCCACTTGCTGTGCTGTGAGTCTCTGCTGTAATTTATCTCATTTTGTGTATAGTAGAAGGAAATCACGCATGTTACCCCAACGCTGCTGAGATAGGAGTGTTGTCAGCCTGTTTATTATTCCCAGGGTCTTCAGAGGTGACTTCTTAATTTTTTTTTGTCTTTCTATGGAATTATTCCAAAGCCAGCTATGTCAGTGAGAGGCTGTATTGAAGGTAGTATTATAGCTTTACACAAGGGGCTCAGACAACAGAGACACAGCAAAGGAATTTATCATGATTAATCAGAAAGCGATGTGCTTCTAGACCACTCGGTTTTAGATTCAGGGAGAAGGTATATCAATCTACCAGAAAGATAGCAATAGGTGTGAAAAGATAATTTCAAATAGATTAATAAATGAAATTCTGAGAACAGGAGCAAAGAAAGATTAAATACGACTGTAAACATCACCAAATGTTTTCTTTGGGGATGGTAGATTAGACCCAAATGGGAACGTCAGGGATTAGGGACTGAAGGTCACCCCAGGACGGCCTCCGTGCCCACACACAGGAGCCTAATGGACTGGGAAGAGGAGAAGGAAGATGTGCGAGTAATGGGGCAAGAGGATGAGGCCTGCTGGGAAATAGCCCTGTGGTTCCCGGGGGCAGGTGATGGATGGCTCCGGGCAGTCCGCACTCCATCATGCCCTGATGGCAGTCATTAAGAAGCCATCATGTCTCTGCTCAGGTCAAGCCAGCTCTCCAAAAGTTATCAAGGCCCATGAAAGGATTTAGTTTTGAAGATACGTGCTGCAAAAAATACTGAAAGCCACTTTACCAAACTGGAGATTTAGAATGGAAAATAAAAGCATACAGAGGATAAAATCAGAGCTGAGGAGCATTTCACACGCCATTGACCCTCACGCGGTAGGACATTCACCGCCACGGATGCCTCTCGGAAAACAAACAGAGCTGGGGCGTCTCGGTCCGAATTTCCTGGAGTCGTTAATTATCTGCCCCCCCACGCTCCGAGTTCTGGAAAACAACCTCGGGGCCGATCCGCAGACGTCAGTGCTTTCAGGAGATGCAGAGACAACTTTCATGTTTAAAAACTGGACAGCAAAATATCATTTTGAAAATCTGTCTTTCCGTTGGAAGAAATGGAGTTATTTTCCTAACACACAACTGTTTGTTGGGTTGTCCACTGGGCGGGGAACACAGACCGATCTTGACGAGCTGGGCGTCCAGCTGGGAGCAAGGACGGAAAGGACGGCCGTTCGGATGAGCAAGGGCCAGTGAAATGCTGCCCGAGTGTCTGCGAGCCGAGCACCAGGGCCAGAGAAGTGAGGGTTTCCGTCGTGGCCCTCACAGTTTGGGAATGATTTAGGGGTCAGACATGTAGCCAAATGATGATCGTTTGACACCAGGGAAGATGAAAAAGAAAAGTGCAAGACGTTGTGAGGACGTAAGACAGGGAGACCACCTGGAATCGGAAAGTTAGGGCACCCTTGGGTGGGGGGGAGCGCCCACGCTGAGCCAGAGCTCCTGGCAGTGTGGGGGTCACTCCTAGCAGATAGTTCCCTCCGGCCTGAGTCACTGCCACGGGGAGAAGCCTCTGGAATGGAGCGGTGACTCCAGGACAGGAGGCAGCTTCCTGCCCTGGGTCCATATTGCTTCCCTTGTGGGTGTTCATGTAGAAGGTTATGAACAGGAAGAGATGTAATCTTCCCACATTCAAGTTCAGATACGCTGGAGGCTGCCGTGGCAGTTAAGCTGATGGGCATGAGGGGTGGGATAAGGAACAAAGAAAGAAAGAGAAAATCTTGCAGGAAATGGAAACAAAAGATTGCTTCTATGCGATTCTGTTTACTGGCCCTGAGTCCCCAGCAACGCGCGGATGAAGGTAAAGGAGAATTGGCGTTTTGCCTTCCTTAAAACCAGAAACACGGGTCCAGTGAGATTTTAGATCAGAACCGAGAGCCACCACACTTCTCTTGTATTGATTGGATCCTTAAGAGCATCCATATGGCCGTCTCCTGTCTTAGGGGTTCGCTTGCCTCCATTATGCTTCTCAGTGGGAGTCTGCTTAGTGGTTGATTGAAATTCTACCTTTATCTGTAAGTGCCAGAAGTGGGTGACCCAGGACAAAGGGCTCCCCGCCCCCGCCTGCCACCCCTTTGCTGTCAAACTGGGGACCTTTCTCTTTTGCCATCAGCTTTTGAAACTATTAGAGGGGGAAGAGAATGTACTCCGGGGAGTCAGAGTCGAGACTGTCTGAGAAGCCAGCTCCTCACGGAAAGTTGAGCTGACGGTCACTACACGGGGTGCGGGGTGCGGGGTGCGGGGTTGCGAGCTGGGGAGTCCCCGTAACTCCTTCTGTATCTGTGTGCACATTAGTCAGCTTCTGTTCCTTCCCAGTTCTCCATGTGTGAAACAAAGATTGTGCATCACTACTGGAAATCTCCCTGGGGTTTGTGAGGACTCAGAGCTCAGTAAAGTTCTTGGGTTTCCAAAGTGAAAGCTGTCCCGCGGGGGTCACATAACTGTCAATATCTGTAGATTTTCATACCTGACTCAGATATGCCTACACAGTAGTCCCCCCATATCCATGGGAGATATGGTCCAAGACCCCCAGTGGACGCCCAAAACTACGGATAGTACCAAACTCTATGTTCTATGTGTTTTTCCTATACATACATACCTTTGATAAAGTTTAATTTGTAGATTGGCACAGTAAGAAATTAACAATAAGAAGCAATAATAAATTAGAACAATTAGAACAATATACTGCATTAAAAGTTATGTGAATGTGGTCTCAACATATCTTACTGTGCTGCGCTCAACCTTAACTGTTTCCTCATTCGTAAGTTTGCGGATAGAAGGTTCCTTCTTACTGTAGATCTCCGCAACCCCGGCACGCACTTGTTTTTCTGTCCGTAAGTCAAGAACTTTCCACTTTACATCTTCCCTTTGGTGCATCCGAATTGCTGGCATCACTACTCTTGCACTTGGGGCCATTAGCAAGTGACATATGGGTGACTTAACATAAGCACTGTGAGACTGTGCCAGTCGACCTGATCGGATAACCCAGTCGCCGACTCCGTGACCCACGGAGGGATGCGTATGCAGCGTGGAGACGCTGGGCAGAGAGAGCATCACGTCCCGGGCTGCGCAGCACTCAGAACGGCATGCGATTCAAAACTTGTAAACTGTTTATTTCTGGAATTGTCCATGTAATATCTTCAGACCAAAGTCTACCGTGACTAGCTGAAACCACAGAGCGTGGAAACACAGGTAAGGGGGACTACAGTAGTTTCCTGGATTCCAGAACTGTCATTTTTCCTTGGAGTTAGTAAATATAGTAACTTCTTACTTGTCTTATAAAAAGGGACGATCTCAGTCAAGCAAAGAACCATTTCTCCATGTGTCTCAACCATTTCATTGAAGTTTTCTACTGAGGTTCACAAGAATTATAAATGTCGTTAAGTGACTTCATATTAAGCAATTAAAACTGATTTCACTTAGCACAATGTCCATTATATAAAGACACTTTAAAGAATCCATTCTAATTCAGTATTTAATTGTGAGTAATATTATGATAAGTCATGCATTTAAATTTAGCCATTTTCTTCATTCAACAATGAAGTGGTTCAGTAATGAGATATTTACATCAGATGTATAAAGCAAATATAAATGGAGAAGAATGCTCAGAGGAGTTCATTACAGGTTGGTGGGTATGCCACATGGCTCTAAACAAAGTCACAACAGTGTGTTGTGGGATGGCTTATGTTTACTCTTGGGACATGAGCAGTCAACCAAACTGTGATGAAGAAGTGACCACTTAGATAGGGTCCATCAGCCACAGATATGGGACTAGATGATCTCTATGACCATCAGATCCCCAGAGAGCAAACAGTGGAAAGATTACCCAGACACAGGAGTAGTTAGGACATTACAAAGTCATGGTTACTGCAAGTGAGCATTTATTCCAGGGAGGTTTTCATGCACTGTTCAAAGCATGGTTCTTTAGAAATCACAGAATAGTATCATATTGAGAACTGCACTTTCGCCTGAGTTTTCCACATTTTCTTTCCAACTGAAATACCTCCTAAGGATTCTCTTTGAGAAGTCACAGCCCTGTCCATGAGAAAGTCCTCCAGCTGCTAAGAATTGCATCGGTCTGACCGGAAACATTTGCAGGCACAGGAACTAAAACTTAGCAGCTCATGTCTTGAAGAGACCAACTCCAGGGCTAACCAACACGCAGAAGTCTTTATGAACCATGATACTAGTTTATTATTTCATACTCTGGGACATCTCCAATTGCACAATACTCATGTCTACCCTCTCAAGATGGGTTTCTGCTCCCTCCCTCCCCGCCTCCTTTGACAATCCCCGACCATCTTGGCCTTGACCGAAGTTATGCATCCTTGTGTGGCTGTTGTAAAATGTGTCTGCATGTTCTTTGACAGTCCTCTCATCAAAACTGTTCTCATTCCCCTCCACTTGGATCTTAAGCCAGGCTTAGTGACTTGTTTCTGAAGACTGGAAACCAATACAGATGACGATGTGTGACATCTGAGGTCGGGTCACAAAATGCAATGTGCAGTGTCTGCTGGCTTTCTCTGTAGAGACATGCACGTCGGGAGCCTTGAACCAACATGGAATAGCCTGGATTCCTTGAAGCCACCGGGCTGAGAGGCCATATGGAAAGACTGTGTAGAAACAGAGGTGACCAAGGAACCCAGGCGCCCCAGTTCCTAGTGACAACTGCTGTTTTTGTGAACATGGGGCCCTCCCTCAGCTTTGAGCCTCCCTAGCTGGCGCCAAGGGGGCAGAGATAAGCAGTCACCACCAAACTGCTCCAATTGCAGGTCCGGGAATAACATAAACCAAGAACGTTTTCAACTATTAACCTTTGAGGTGGTTTGTCTCCCAGCAGTAGAGCATGGGAATGCCTTCCAGAGTGCTCTGCATAATCAGGTAATTACACAAAAGTCTATACATACTCTCGTGTGTATCTGAGAGTGTGTGTGCATGCCTCTACGTCATCGTTTTATGAAAAGGGATTCAAATTAAAAATCAGATGACGATTTGATGACAGAGGCATCCAGGTAGAATGATGTGGATTTGGGAGAGAGTTCATTCATGCCAGGCTAGAATTGTTAGTTCATTTGAAGTATAACTTTACCTTGGATGGTATTAGATAAACAATAACAAGTACCCACATTTTTGGCCCAAACATTCAGGGGGAAAAAACTTTCGTTTTAAATTTTTAATTCAAATTTGTATTGTTTATATTTAGGTACTTGCTTTTTTGCATTATAAAGGAATTTTAGCATTTATTTTTAACATATCATGGCACAAGAAATTTTATGTAACAAATAATTACTAAACACAAGAACACATACAAGGTCAAAGAAATTTTATGTATAAAATTTTTCTTATATACAAAAACAATAATTGTATTCCAGAGTATTATTTTACATATTGATATCATTATTGATTTCTAGAGTTACACTTTTAACTCATAAGCATAAATAATGAAAAACATGTAAAAAGATACAGAATTAGTACTACCCACGTATAATGCGCATCCTTATTTAACCCTCACACATTTGGAGGAAAAAATGTGCATTATACCTGGCACAATACAGTACTATCCAGTCAGCTCCCCCACTTAGTAGGTACCAAGGGCACCACTTCATCATGCAAAGGAATTAAAATGCAGTTGTAATCTATCCAATTTAATCCCACCATGTCTACCTGAGGCGACACCTCGGTCTCACATCTGTGTGCGGATTTCCCAAGTCACCACCAATAGCGTTTTTACAGGTAATTATACCCAATGGCTTACTTTTACAGTAGCCATGCTTTTACAAAAGGTTGGACTTAGTGCGTAGCCCAGCACATAAGGGTGTGGGTGGTAGAGTCAGAGAAGCTTCATCAGAATTCTTACTCTGATACATACAGGCTGGTGGCCTTGGATCAAACCTTTGCACGCCTGTCAGTCTCTCCTTTGTGAAGCTGAGATATCAATGACTTCGGTACCAGGTTGTTGGAAGGATTAAATCTGATAAAGGGTATAAAGCAATTACTTCAGAACCTCTCATTGTAAGAGATCAATACCTTGTAGTTATTATCACCATAGTTGTATATATGTATGTGTTGACTTTTACTAGATTTGATCTCAGCTCAGTTTACAAGCTTTTTTCTCTGTCCCTTTCCACAGGTTCGGGGTCAGTTTAACATAATGCTTATGTAGCGGATGGTCGTTTGTACAGATAACACGGAGTATTCAAATCGATAAAGTTGCTCTGACCATCACTTTGTAGCAAACTGTAACATCTGTAGTTCCTTAAATAAAAATGTACTCAATTAGCATTTTATATAGTTGCGGCATACGTAAAATTCTCTATCAGCTGATCTGGAGGAAAAAAAATAACCTATCGACTTTGGAAAAAGGTTGTTGCTGATTTTTATTTTTCTGAGAACCATGTGCCAACATTATTACTACCGTAATAGCACACATCTTCACCTGTCATACTAGAAGTGCCGTTTAAAGTTATGACGCCTTGTTTTCATTGAGTTATTTTCAGAAAACACGGTGCCGTTTCTGACTGTAAGAACATAATGTTGGCTATAAGAAATTAGGCAGCATACTTTCACATGAAGAAAAGGCTAAGGCCCATGTTTAATCAAACCACCTGGAGAAAGTCACTGCCGACACGGGGTGTGATTCTTCTTGGCTGTTGTCAAGGAGTGCATGTGCATGCTGCCTTGAACACACAGACACCCGGTTTTTAAGTGGCATCACGCATCACGTATCCGTCTGTCACGTGTATCTTTCACGTCATACGCTGTACTCGTGGTCCACGTCCACACACCCGGGTCTCCGTCATTTTCGGTGACCTGGGGTTCTGCTTACACGCCCACATGGAGGTGTATTTCCGTTGCTTCTGTTTCAGGGCAGCTGTAAGCTGGTCTGGTCACATTTGCAGAGTGCAGTTTTAGAAGAGAAGCTGTGGCCCTAGGATGCTAGGATGCTGCACTTGAAGCGTTCTGACGTTGTGTTCCCAAAGGCCCCCCGGAAAGTCTGCACTGATCCCCACTTTCACGAAACCGAGAACAGTTTCTTCACATTCTTTAAAAGTGGGCGCTGTCATTACTTTTCATCTTAGCTACTCACTTGGGTGGGACCGAGCATCTGCCGTTACGTTGCCTCTCTCCCGTTAGCAGGAAGCTCGAGTGTGCTTTTCTTATGTATTGCTTATTATTAGGGCCCTTGTCTTATAGCTACACTTTGTAAACATTTCTTATAGTGACCCTTTGTGTGTCATAGATAATGCAAATACTTTTATCGGTAATTTGAAAGTTTTTATGGCATTCTAGAACTATTTAATCTCTACCTTTAAATCAAAATGAATACTTTTCTTCATAAGATTGTGCCTTTGCCATCATTTTTAGCAGGATTTTCTTGACACTCAGAATCGCTGTGGATATCTACTGAAAATATTCTAGTTTTACTATGGTTTCACTTTTTAAAACATTTGATTTATATAGATTTCATTTTAGTGTGAAGTGTTTTATATGAATCTAATTTTACTGACTTCACACACAAATACCTATTACAAATTAAGTTTGCTGCATCATTTATTGAACAGAACACATTTCCTCATTGATCTGAAATCAGTGCCATCTTTGTATTGTGTTAACTTTGGGATCTTGTCTGCAGAGTCTGTTCTGCTCCATTCACCTGCTCTTCCCGCCTGCAAACCTCCGTTGTTTGGACTCCTCCAACATAAAGCACGTTATTACACGTTTAACGTCTGGTGCCGCAAGCTTTTGTTGGTATTCACACTGATTAACTTTTTCCCATGATCGAGAATTTTTTAAAATTTTGAATATTTAAAATAAATATTTTTAAATAGTTGAATATTTAAAATAAAATAAATTTCATGAATTTATTTTAATACGTGAGTTAAACATGTCATCTTAGAGAGGTATAGTCAAGGCAGAATGTAATCTAAACATTGATTACATAATGGCAAGACATATTTCATTTTTCAGGTTCTGAGCTGTGTCTAGAAAAACTAATTCCCCCAAATTAATTCTGTAGCATTTTCTTATATACATAGTGTAAACCACTGGCTAGTATTCTTGGTTGACCAGCAGTTCCAAGCCACTAAACTGTAATTCCCTGAAAAAGTTAACATCCCCTGATGGGTGATCATTTTCCTCACCTGCCAAAGTTAAGACATCTATTCTCTGAATTACAGATAGGCAACGTTTCTATTTGAATGAACTGTGTTATCGATAACAGGTACAAAAGATTACTCTGTTTAGTTACAGCATTACTTTTGGGGAAGTTGAGTGTTAATAAGATTAGAACTGCAGTGTTCTTAATCGTTACTTTTTCCTCTAAAACGAATGTATTCTTCTGTCCATCTTTCAAGTTAGCATCATGTACTTTTCCTAAGTAAATGGAACTTTCCAAAAGTGCACACAAGCAGGAGGGAATTAACAATTTATAAGAACTATGCTTGTTTTTATTTTTGTTTTTTATTTTTCTCTACCTCTTTCGGTTCAATTTAGTCAGGCAGCGGAGTGTAGCCTTAAAAGTGTTGGAGCAGGGCAGAGCGAGGCCAGGGCCCCTCCCACGTACAACTAGCTGTGTCACCTTGAGCATAGTCTCAGGGCTACACTTATAACATGGGGAATGGTAACAGCATCCACCGTGAGGGTTGTCTTGAGCATCTTATTAGGTGATGATATACATACGTAGCCACTAACAGTACCTGACACTTATCAGGTGCTCCCTAAATGTTGGCTATTTTTATTATTATGCAACCTAATGACATTCTGAAAGAAGCTAATATTGTATAGAGGTTTAAAAATCGTGTTACTTTTTTCACTTTCATTTTTTTATAATTCTCAATCACTACAATTCTGTAATCCTAAATATTATATATGCTATATTGTACCGATTAATTTAGTTAGAACTAGTTACACAGAAAGGGCAGTTTCCATCTGACATAATATTTTGTAGGTCTAAATCAGAGTTAAAAGAAGGATCTTATTTATAATAAGCATATTGATTCATACATTCAACAAACATTTATTGAGCATTTAGTCATAATTTTAGATTATAGAAATAAAGAGGTAAATAAGATAGAAAAGGTAAGAGGAAAACATGCAATAGTATATACAGTTAAACAAACAGCATAATTTAAATTGATAACTGCTATAGTTTTCCAAAAGACTCCAAACCGTTTTCTGATAAATTAAGAGGGAAGTATTTCTAAGACAGAAGACAGTTTTTAAAAATCTGTTACCTACAGGACAACCTAGGAGAATGATATGAACTCAGACACTGGACTTTCCATTTTGCTTCTTTAAAGAGATATTAACCAAGTAACCTAAACTCCTCCTCTGTACAATGATCTTTGGGAGCTAAATGACCTTAAGAATCCCTGTACAAGAGTTCCCTGGTGGTGTAGTGGCTTAGGCTTCGGCGCTCTCAACGCCACTGCCTGAGTTCAATTCCCAGCCAGGGAACTAACAACAACAACAAAAAGAATCCTTGTACACTTTAAATATCAGTGATTTATATTTTTTTCTAAAGAGAAAAGAAAGAAACATAACAGTTTAAATAAGTAAGGCACGCAAATATAAAATAAAGTCTACATTGTGAGCTGCAGGCCATACACTATAATACGCCATTCGACCGATGTGTACCCCTTGGGAGCTTGTTTAACATATTTCAGGATATAATACATTTAGCAACAATATATACAAAGTTAAATATTCCTCTTCCAATTTCCTGTTCTCTGATGCCAACAAGTTTTCAAGTGAAGATATTAATAAATGTTGTACATGAAGAGTAATGTTCGAGACGATAAAAGGAGGTGGGATTTCTGAAACGTAAACTCATTGTTATAGACCCTGATGTACTTAAGTGTGATCCCTGCTCAGCACTTATCTCAGCCTTTGTCTTGTCAGGGATTGAGAAAAAGTGATGCAGGAGAGGTCATAATAACACATGGGGTAGACGATGCAGCCAGGCGTGTCTGGAAAGACAGAGGCAGAGAGACTGAGCAAGAATTTCTCTAAACTAAGGATAAAACAAGAGGATCAGGCTAGGGAAAAGCCAGGAGCTCAGGCAACTGGGCCAACCTTCTGTTACCCTAATCAAAATCTGGAAGGCCCTTGATCATGACTGTCAGAGAGGTCTTCCAACATGTGGCTTTCTTTATTCTGTGATATGTACCTCCTGTCGGAGTCCAAGGAAGAATGGCAGATATTCTCTCCCTGGAATGCTCAGAGTGAGCCAAGTAATATGTAGCAGGGCTGCTGGAGGGTGACACGGAAGCGTGTGACACCGGCCCCTTCCAAGTGGCTCAGAAACCCCCACCCAGAGCCTGTAAATGACTGGCTGGTGTCCTGACCTTGGCGATTCGTGGAAGAGCTGTGTTGTGGGGGAGGGGCAGGGGAGGGAGGGCGCTCGTGCACTTCCAAGGGCGAAAGGAGGCGTGATTCCAGGAAGGAAGGGCCTTGGGCACAGGTGCAAAGATGAGACTCAGTGCCACGTGTTGCCGTGACGGCAAGAAGACGGCGCCGCCGAGCACGGGCGGTGAGCGCAAGGAGCGGTTTCTGAGAAGCTTCTGCAATCGGGACTGGGGCACATCCGGGTCCCAGCAGGGATTTCTTAAATGGAGACGCGCAGGTGACCGAGAGTATTTCATCATGCTGGAGGCGACATCATTTGTCACGGGGTGGGAAGGAAGAGGCATTTTAGCTTTAGGGAAATTGTGCGACAGAAAGGGTGTGGGGCGCTCCGAGCGGCCGGCCCCAGCGCCGGTCAACAGCAGGGACGGGCCTGGGCTGCGTTTGTGACATTTGCCGGTGATACGCAGTGGTCCCGCAAATAGAAAGGGGGCATCCTGGAGGCGGGGACCAGCGAAAGGAACGACAGCTTTGTCCCCAGTGATACCTGCCCTGGTGGGTTAACAAGCCCGGTGGACGTGCACCAATGGTCACGCTGACCAGGAGGCGTGGTTTGTGCCACGAGGGACGTGTTACACACGGCAGGCGAGGGAGGATTCGTCGTTTCTCTGCGCAGAAGTGCTACGTTCCCTCCTGGGAGAGGTGCAGGGCGGTCAGGCCTGGCCTTCGGGGCGGGGCGTCCCCTCGCGTCAGTTCATTGCTGCACCCCCCCCCACCCCGGACCCCGGATCCTGACCCCCACCCCAGACCCCGACCCCTACCCTACCCTACCCCGGCCCCCACCCCACCCTGGCTCCTGACTCCCGCCCCACCCCGGTCCCCAGATCCCGGCCCCCA
>PVJL010016802.1:0-19966 GCA_004026885.1 Lyroderma lyra | reverse complement strand
TGCATGGAATTCCTGGGCTCAGGTCACATAAGCTCAATTCTAGTTATAACAATGGGGTGATTAGTGAAATGCTGGGCAGAACACTGAACACAGTGCTCACAGACTTGGTCTAATCTAGGACCAGCAACTTCCACATGTCATCTTGCTTGGGTCCCAGAAGGTTTCAAATAAATAAAAATTATTAAATCATTATCTTTGGCATAAAACTTTCCAGGGCCTCCTGTTATGTTTACTCACAGGATTAAGTGCCTCATCTCAGCCAATGTGCTGAGTAGCCTCACTGTAGCTGCCAGTGTTACTACCTCCACATAAAACATTCCTGTGTTAGCCCCTTCACCTGAAGCTGGACAAAATTTGTGACTGAGTTTTAAAGTATATAATAGCATGGGGTAAAATTATGGGTGTCATTTCTAACACTGAGATATAAATATTTCATGACTGTACTGGTTCTCTCTGTTTCTCTGTCTTTCTTTTCCCCTTTGTCTCTCTATCTCTGTCCCTTGGACTCTGTTTCTCTTTGTACACATGTCTTTTTGTTTGTCTCATTGTTTAACTTTCTGTTTTTCCTTCTTTGTCTCTCTGATTTAATTAAATGAAGAGGCAAGGTGATGGATTATAAACTGCTCTACTAGGCAGCAGTGCAAGTTAAAATGTGATACAAAAACTGTAAAGACTGTGACCCCTGTCTGAACTGAATCCTGCTAAACACCCATGTGTGGTCCCACAGACAGTCTTCACATATTGCAAGCCTCAGTAGACACTCAGTCCAGCCTCTCAGGAGACTTTGAGGAAGAGGCTCCTAGCTCTGCCAAGCATGGTGCCTGATCACAAAGACTGCATGATACAGTCCACATTTGTTCCCATAACACTATGTGAAGAAAATATGGTCAACCAGAATTTAAGGAGTACATGCTTGCAGCCCAGGTCTTGACCTGGCCTTCTCACCTCCAAGCTCTCTCCAGACACCCTGACTTCTACTGAAATTCCTCTGTGCTAATACTTATTTCTGCCTGGAAGTCTTGGTCAGTTTGAGCTCCCTCACACTGGACCACTGATTCTTGGCTTTTGCAGAAATGACTCCACTTGCCCTTTGATCAAAGCACAAATGTAACTATGGAGGCCTTTCAAACACACCTAGTTTCTGTGGTCATCCCTGCAGCATTCACTGTTATCTCTCACAGGAATTTTCTACCATGCTGAGTCCATGTCATTTACCAGGCTTTGAGCGGCTATGGGGCAGAGAGCATATTGGTATTCTCAGCTCTGTGTATTATTAGAACAGCAGTCACCAAAGCTGAGAAAATAAAGGTCTCTGAAAATCCTCATTTCTGTGAGTACTTAACTTGTAAGAATGAATGCTAATAGTCAATGATGCATGTTGCTCAGGGGCAGAAAACACCCAGAATGACCTCTTGTGTTTCTTGATTCTTCCACCATTGACCACAGTGGGAACACCTTGCTTCCTGGTGGTCAGCCTTGGTACTGCAGCCCCAGGCAAAAAAACCTGAAATTATAACACACTCCTGTGTTTGAGGTCCTCAAAACACTTTGTACACCAGCGATCAGGAAGGAAGTGGTTGGGCCTACATGTTCCATGGAAATGTGAGAAACTGAGAAGCCACTCTTATACCTTGTTTCTGTCTACTCTCCTGGTGTGTGTCCAGTTCCGTCACAAAGCATCTCACTAGAGCCCAAACAATAACTTTTATCACTTCAAAATGAAGATTATGTGTTTTCATAAAAGATTGGTCTTGCCCCTGGGTTTTGGGTGAATGTTTTGGTGCTCTGCTACATTGTGCATGATGAAGGCCCCCCCCATACCCAAGAAGCCCTTTATTCAGAAGGGCCTTCAGGGAGTGGAAAGCATTTTCCAGGAACATGAAGCACACTGGGCCCTGACAGAGAACCAGAAACAACAGGCCTACCTGCAGGCTTTGAGACTTTTGCTGTCACCAGTCCTTGCACAACACCTGACAGAGTAGCAAGTTGAGTCCTTCTCTTCTGAAGCCCTGCCACACTGGGGGTGTCTGCTTTTAGTTTCAGGTGACTCAGGTGGAGACATTCAACCCACAGCTTTTCCTTTCCAGGTGCTTAGGAATGAAACTCATTAAGCCAGATCCCTGGGCACTTGTGGTTTCCGTGCTCAACAGCCTGACATCACTCATCTCCCTACTATGAGACCTTGATGTGGTAACCACGGACTGGGTGTTTCTGCACCATGACAGAGCTTCCTCCAATGACTTTTCCCCACCTCTGATATTTGCCCTTGTGTTCAGTTCCCTTCTGGCTTCTAGCTGGGCTGTTAGTGTGTGTGTGCGTGTGCATGGGTGTTTATCCTATTATATGTGGGGATACTGAGAGAAAAGTGTCTTACATGAGAAGGTGCCACAGAATTTCCAAGGTTTTTATTTTGAAAGAAAACCCCATGGACGTGTTGAGCTAGGCTCCAGGTTCAGTTTTAAAGCATTGCCATTGAAATTCACACTGGAGTAATAGCAGTTGCTGTGGTTAGACATCTTGTGTGAAATAAAATCTTGGTAATGATCTGCTATCATACTATTGAAAAAAATACCAGTACTTCAGCTAGTATGATGTTTTGCTCATACTATTTCATGATAAATGTTGACATTAGAATTTTTTTTAGTAAGATTCTGAATAGGACAGCAGTCTCAGAAACCAGGAGTGTCCTCCAAGACTCAATGTATGTGAGGGTTTCATACCACAGACAGGAAATTTGTAGAAATGAAGAAAAATATCCTCATAATTTGAAGGAAAACTGTGCTTGCTGACAGTGGTGAAATCTGGCCCTTCAATGTGACACATAAGATAGGATATGTGCACATGAAAGAAAAGCTGAGATGAATTCCTGAGGGCACAAATTTTTTCACAATTCTCAGCATCACGTTCTTTCCTAGCATAGCACCAGACACTCCAAACATTGGCAGAACCCAGTCAAAACTCAGGTGTTGTGTTCTGACTGACAAGCAGAGGCCATTCTAAATGGGAACTTTCAAAATTGTAGTGCATGGAGAGCAACAGAACCTTGTCTTACCTTCACTAAAGTGCTCAGGTTGGACAAATTTGGAGGTGGCCAGGCTCTCCTGTGTTTGTGTTGGAACAGTAACACACTGGATGAAATAGGACATGCTGCTGTCAGAGCCCTGCCATGTTACCTCAGCTTCCTCACTTGCCTACAAGCCAGGTAGGACTCATGGCTTCTATTCCAGTAGCCTGCTGGGAAGAGCAGGAACCTTTATGGTTCCATGTGTTCAGGTCAGTCCCAGAAAACTTTTCTGCCACCTGCCTTAAATTTACCACAAATGGCTTCAATACTCTCTTTTTTCTCTACACCATCAGAACAAATATTTTGGAAGCACTATCTTTTTTAAATGTTTGAGAGTGGTATGTGTCCTGGAAGCCAGTGCTGGAGTTGTGGCTAAAGCAAAAGAACCAAAAAAAATGTCCTGCATATGGGTGGAACAAGTAATGTATGCAATTGAATTTGGTGCGATGTGCTATTTTGGAGATCCTGGGCCCTTACCTGAGTGGAGGCATGACAATGTCTTTCCTCCTGCAGCTCACTTCAGCACAAACTGTAGGTTTTGTACAACAGGTGGCTGTAATGTATATTCAAAACCCTAATGGGAAAAGAATGTCTGCCACTTGGGAATTCTTGAGTCACTGACTGCATCCTAGAAAAATGAAAAAACAGACTTCTTAACACGGTTGGGGAGAAATGAAAGAGGGGGAGAATGGGGTGTGAGAGAGAGGACAATCATGGGTTGAAGTCACATATGAAAAGGCTCTAAGTAGGAGCTTCACACCCTTCAAGGCTGGTTGATGTTATATGAGATTTGTTCTGTGGTATCCATCCTCTATTCCTAGTTGTGCTTGGAGATGATGTGTCATTCCAATCATAGGAAATCTGCTCACACCTGCTTAAGTTGGAGATCATTGCTAGGCATTTACAATTTTATCCAGCAGTCTGTACAGGGCTTTGTGAAATGTGTACCATAATAGAAACTATTAAGTTGGCTAAAGCTAGTGTGCCCCGATTTCACCCACTCCCTCAGATGAATGCACAAAGCTTCAGATGGCTTTGATCCATGAGACTCATGAATTTCCACACCACCAAAGTAGGCAGAATCTAATAGAGGATTGGGGAGAAAGGAGCAAAAAGTGTTAGGCTGGGTGGGTGATGCAAGGTAAGGTATTCATAGCAATGCTATGGGTCAGGAGTTGTGGGTACACAGTTGTTCTAGAAAATACTGCTGAACAAGAGAAAACAGAATATGGATAAGGCACCAGTGCAAACATGATCCCTGCTAACTGAATTGTCTACACTTCTGCCATTAATTCTAGCTGTTATTTTTATAAAAATAAACATCATAATACTTTATAGTTCATATTATTATTGTAAATGAAACTTTACTCTCCTTTGTAAATTGGTGTTCAATATAAACACATACTCATTATTTCTGGTAGCAACAGTTATCATTTTAGTGACAATAATAATTAATTTTGAAAATCAATTACATGCGTCAGGTTATATAACATAAATTTTATTTTTTTTAAATATTTGAAATCATTATTCTCAAAAAATTCTGTACTCAATGTGTTACAGTAATTTAGTCAGAAACACCAATATATCCTTAGGTTATATATATATGGTTATATTTGTTTATCTGGGAGATTGTTAAAGATGCTGAGAACAAGGTGTTTGAGGTCAAGTCAGGGTATAAATTTTTTTTGATTAAGAGCATCTGGGTGCAGATTGGCCGAAGCCAAAAAGAGCTTTAGAACAGACATCTATTCTAGGAAGTGTTTTATAAGGAAGAAAGGAAGGCATTTCTGAAGAAGAGATAGTGCTGTGCTGACCAAATCATCATGTTGGTAGAGCAATAGATATGTTATTTTCTCAGTGGGTCTCACTGTTCCTAGAAAGATGTTACTTTCCTTGAGAGATGTGTTACTTTTTTCCAGAGCTCAGGAAGCAGCCAAGTTTTCAGGGATGAGGGTGCTTAATGAACTTTCAGAGCTTACATTTTCAGACTCTTGGTTTTATAAAATAAAGGGGGAAAGGACAGCGAGAGAAAGGGCAGAAAATAGAACATCAATTCTTTCTGGCTGCTTCTTTCTGAGACTAGGTGTAGAGTTGGAATATATGTAGGTCACTAAAAAGGGGGTTGATAATGTGGTCTGATTTCTTATAGTAGAAAAATTAGTCCATTTTGATAATGTGTCAACACCTGAATCTTATTCTTCAAGAAAGACATGAATATCAGAAATAGACAATATCCAAATAATAATAAATGAAAAATTATAAGGGCCAGTACAGCAAAAAAAAAAAAAGTGGAAGAAACTGTAAATTAGTAGTCCATGAAAATGACTGGGGGAGTTCCCTGATGGTGTAGTGGCTTAACGCTTCAGCGCTGGCGCTGTCAGTGCTGCGGCCTGGGTTCGATTCCCAGTCAGGGAGCTACCCAAATACCAAAAGAAAAGCCAAAAAAAAAAAAGCAAAAAAAAATGACTGGGATGTTTTTAGATTTGAGGCTCATTCTAATATTTCTCAGATATTCTCTATTTTTGTCCTGACTTATTAAAATAGAAACAATGTTTTTCCTTTAAGTGGAGACTAGTTATTACTTTAGAAGCCATAAAGACATCTAAACTGCAAAACCCTGAGAGCAATGGTGTAGTTTTGAGGTCCATACTACTGCTTCCTGCAGCCTAGTACCCTTACCCTGCCTCCTGAATCAGCTGAAAAAATTGCCAGTTTTGGAAGCTTTCCTTTTCATTGCTTCATCTGGAATTCACAGAACTCTCAATGCCATTGGAAGTCAAGGTATCTCGTCTCCTTCCTGAGTTTCTCTGATTCACCTCTCATGATTCTCAGGTATCAGCCTTCCAAATTCCTAGAGCTAGGCCAGGGAATCCCTGGGCCTTTGTCTTTTGTCTCTGACTGGAGTGGGGACACCCAACTGATTTAAGAGTCATTTTTCTTGGTCTTTCTCTTCTGAGGTGGGAATGCCTTTTTAACTGAGTTCTACCATTTAGGACTTAGAGATTCTTACTTAACTCTCTTCAGGTCATGAAAAACACTCAATCTGTTCCCCATAAATATACCCATTTAAGTTGCCTTCTGCACGATCTTAACCACTGAGCTTGGTCTGAAGACCATTGAACCACACACCTTGTCTTTTATTGTAACATAGCATGGCCACAATATAAACTGGACAATAGCTCAAACTCACAAGTGAATGGCATTTTTTATTATGCTGTGCTCAATCAACAATTGAACCTCAACAATTTCTGTTGATGCAATGGAAAGTGGTCTAAAATTCCACTTTGACATGTTCGGGTGCCTTTTGCATTCTGCACAGGACCCTGTCTCTATCAGCTTTGTTCCACCTATCAGATTTTCTTGAAGTACTCTAAAACTCCGACACAAAGCCCAAACAGGTGACTTCTAAACCTCCTCCACTGTACTTGTTACCAGAAACCCCCATGCCTGCTCCCACCTCCTTTGATTTTTGTTTCTCTGGACCATCATTCTTCCTCACTATTAGATTCTCTGAACGCTCCTGAACATTCAGGCTCAAAGGCCTCTAGTCACCTTGATTTTACTTCTCCCAGTTCTCGATCTTTGCCTACCCATGCTCTGCCCCAGTTCTCTCCTGTAAATAGTTGTCTGATGCCGAGGGCTTAGTATTGTTTACATTCTTTTCTTTCTTTATGACATCTCTCTGATTGAAAAATGCATTGGATTCTACTCTATTTACCCCAATACTTACACTAAGAAGTTTAAATATGTCAATCAATCCTATTATCTTTACATTATTCTTTCTTCTACTCTTAATTATGAGGTAAGAGAAAGAGTCTGGCTCAATGCTCAAGCTCATGCTAAGTTTCAGACAAGATCAGACTCTCATCACATGGATGCAATTTTTTGTGGGCACCCAGGATGGAAGTACCACGATTAAATTCTAGATGCAAGAAACATATGGTTACTTGCCTTACAGCAGGATTTCATATGGCAACATTTTAAGTGTCAGTTTTGAAAAGTTAAATGAAATCACCCACCTCTATTTCTTTCTAAGGTTACTGAAGCCCTCCAAGAATATACTAATGAAAATTTCAACTCCCAGGAGGGACTTATTCTTCTCCACATATATTTTATTTCTCAATCAATGCCTGTATTCAACATAAGTTTTAACAGCTGGAGGAGAACACTCAAATCCCAGAGACAGACTTTTTAAACTTCTCTTTCAAGGGTTTTGACAATCAAAATGAGGAACAGAAATTACAGAAACCAAGACAAGATCAGGCCAAATATCATATGCTTGCTGCTGCCATTAACAAGCCGTCTGGGGTACAGGCACCTAAGGCTACAAAAAGACTTAGGGCTTACCTATGACTTTGTTTTAAATTTGACAATACTGGCCCTTGGACAAAGCAGTGCCCACACTTACATCCTCCTCTGGAACCATGCTGATTTTTTAAGCAGCATGAACATTTTAAGGTAGACTGTAGCCTGGCATCCAAAGCAGGACTCCATCATATTTTCAGAGGTGTACAGAATGTCTAGATTTGTTTTTGCCAACCCTGTTAGGTGTTGCTGTTGAAGATTGATGGTGTCTGGGCCCAACAGCCCCCACACCTATCAATCCATGTTGAATATACAGGTACAACCTATCCCTCTCATGTCTCTATTGTAAGGTTGATGAAGTAGTGTCTGAGTTCTTAGCTACTACACTTCTCACTTGTTACTATGAGGATATGTTGTTAATTCACATTTTCCTGGTACTCACTACCTGTCTCACTGCGTTGAATGGATGAGACATTTTGTCCAAATTTTGAGCTTTGCTACTCCTCTAGGCTTATGAGCACAGGCAACCTCCCTCTTACTTCTCCTTTCTGAACCCTTTTGGTCTCCAATATCTACAGAGACCATCTTTTCCTCTTCCCTCTATTAAGGTGAATCCTATAGTCTGATATCCTCTCGATAGCTGGCCACCACCCTCCTGTAAAACTCCAAATCAAAGATGCCTTTTATTACCCTTGCCAACCACAATATCCTATCCCCCTGGAGGAAAAAGGAGGTCTTCAACCTATCATAACTCTTCTTCTCTCTCAAAGTCTCCTTTGACATTGAAGTTCCCCATATAACTCTTATCATCTCTGTTAAAAAAATTTAAAAAACCCTACTGGACCTAACAGCTTGCCTTAGATCTTTGCTTAATAAATTAGACTTTCTTATACACCCAGTAGTTCCCAACCCATACATTACACTCTCATATTACTCACGTCACCGTCTAAATCTTAAAGATGCATTCTTCATTATTCGTTTACATGTTAATTCACAAGACCTATTTGCCTTTAAGTGAACTAATCCCAACACACCTACCTCTCAATTGCTCACATAGACTGTTTTACCACAGGGCTTTCAGAACAGCCTCATTTTTTCAGCCAGAACTTTGTTGCGGACATCATAAAGTTTGATCTTTCACTCAGTACTATAGTACAATATGTAGATGATCTGTTGCTTTGTAATTTCTCATAAAAACTATCCAATCAATACAATATTCAACTTCTCAATATTCTTGCTGAGAAAGAGTACTGGATATTTCCTATTAAGGCACAAATACTTCAACCTGAGGTGACATACCTATGATGTTCAATCTCCCCCCAGAAGAAGGCCTTTACATTTGATCACAAAAGTCTCATTTCCTCCTTAAAGCCTTCCAGGGCTAAATAGGAAATACAGGTAACCCACATATATTATTGTGCTTCTATAACACAGGGCAAGAATTGGAGGAAAGCTTTATATAATATGACTTCTCAGAACACAGTGTCACTCTAAGAACTTTAAATATTAGAGAAATCCCCCAACAACACAGAGCATAAGAGCTTCTAAGAACACACATCTCATTTGAAAAGGGGGAACTCACACAAAAACACAGAATGTAATAAAAGCTTGTAAGAGCAAATATATCTCAGTAAAAATTTTCAACTTTAGCATGGATGTCATATCAGATTTGACTGCAGAATTTTAAAATTAATTAAAAATTTAAATCCATTTTGATCATGGAGTATTAACTACATACATTTCGAAACTTTGTGTTAATTTTCATGACATTACATAAGTGAAAATTGCCTTAATAAAAATAATTCTCATAAATATATAACAGCATTTTTAATAGTCTTTGGCACCTATCCCCATACTTTATTCTACTTCTCTGTGTCCTATAACACTGATTTACCTAACACAGCATTTTTAGGAACCTAACAGTCATGTTATATGGAGGTTACATGTACTTTCTTTTCTTAAGTTCACTGGATATTTTTGCATTTGGATTCCAAGTGTTAGCATTTTAGCTCATGCTGCCTCTTAGGCAACAGAGAGGTCTTTTACTGTACCTCTGGACCCCTTCCTTAACATTAATTCCTTCTTTCAGCAGCTTCAAAAGTTCCTTATCTATGCTCCAGATGTCAGCTTTTTGGATATTAATTGCCATTTCTATTTTGATACTGACAAAAGAAAGGGTAAAGCCATAGGTTTGCTGAGACAGAGAGTTGGAACCTTCATATATGCTGATGCATAACTATCCAAACAGCTATATTTAACTGTCTTCAGCTGACCTACCTGCCTCATGGCCCCTCATGCAATGACTTTTTAAACAAAGGAGATCCACAAACTTAATTTTGGTCAACATATCACAATATATTCTCCCAGAATTTGTTGGACCTTCTAACCTACAAGGTGCTACAGTCCCTGTCCTCAGGCAGAAGCCAACTACTACACCTCTTTATTGAATAAACACCTATTAGACAGATGTTCTTCTCTTTCAACCCAGTCTCTCTTTCACCTGGTTCATACCAATCTCTCACCCATTCATATACTGAGATCCTAGAGTTAAAAAAATCCCATTTCCTTAACGTCACCTACCAACCTCTTCCCACTACAATATACACTGGGTTTAGAGGTGGTAGCTCCTTCCTACATGAGGGCGAAAGATGAACAGAATATTTTATTGTCTCCATTCATTATGGTGTTGAATCTCACTCCCAATTGGAATGAGGTCTCAAAAGGAGGAATTCCTTGTCTTAATAAGAGACTTCACTTTGGTAATTAATCTTCAGGTAAATATATACACTGGATTGAAATATGCCTTTCACATAATACATACCCATGCCTTTATCTGGTAAGAAAAGGGATGCATCAACACTCAAGGATCACCCATAACTAATGGATCTCTGATTCATTGATTATTAATGGTGGCCCAGAGACCCAAGAAAGCAGTTATTATATATTGTAGGGGGCATCAGACAGAAGAGGACATTGTCAGTCAGGGCAATTTCTTTGTAAACAGTGAAGCCAGGGCTGTAGCATTTCACATGATCTCAACCTGCCAGGTGCTCTTGCTCACTTCCCTGAAGGTAACTTATGTTTCAGAGGAGTGGCAGTCTCCTTTAACATTGGAGGATAAATCTGAAGGTCCCTGGTTGTTTCCAAAAAGACGATATGTCTTGCCCAAAGCTGAAATTTATTCCATTCTCCAATCTATCAACAACTCCTTTCTTATAGGACATAAACCTGTAACACAGCTGCTACAAACTCCTATATTTTACTCCAATCTCTCCTCTAACTTACAATAAATTACTTGAAGCTATACCATTTGCTACTCTGTCTATCCCTAGAGAAAGAAAGGTTTACTTCTCTTCCCCACACATCATCCTAAGAGACATGTATCCTGTCAGCATTGGCAAGTAGATTTTCCTCACATGCCTCCAATAAAAAGGATTAAGTATTTGCTTACTCTGGTAGATATCTTCACAGGATGGGTAGAATCTTTTCCTACCACTTCAGAAAATCTTCCAGAGTAGTTGAGTCCCTAATCCAAAAAATTATCCTGAAATTTGCAGTGCCAATTTTCTTATAATCAGACAATGAACATGCTTCTGTTTCCCAGGTAATTCAACAAGTAATATGTTTCTTAGATATGAATTGGAACTTCCACATACCCCATTGATCCCAATCTTCCAGAAAGTTGGAAAAGATAAATTCTATTCTAAAATCTCTTTTTACTCAACTTTCATCCTTGGGTACCTTATTTAAAAAAAAAAAAAGCTATTTTATCTACAATTTATGAATTAGCCAAGAGAACAGCAACTGTTCTCCATTTTTGTTCCATCTGCTGACTCTTTTTCACTTTTCAAAGCTGGGGATATATAAACAGGAATAAGAAAATATCTCTACCAATCTTGTCCAATATACCTTCTATACTGGGATTTAAGGTGCACTAGCAAGACAAACTCTGCAGAGAAATGAACCCTACATGATGATCATCACCAAAACTCCTTTTACCTGACACCAACTTTGGTCCCCGTCAGGAGTCTTTTACACTCACCTTATTAACAACACCAAAAGTTTTTCTTTATGCATCACCGGCAACTCTTCTGGGGAACATCAATTGGTAGGCTAAAACCAAATCTCTACAGTGTTCTCATTCCTCCATCTAGCTTGATTAATATGTCAGCCTGAATAACACTCTCTGACAGCTGACGGTCAATAAAAATTTCTTCTACATTGCTTTCCATGTACTGTAGTAGCCGTTGCTCCTCTAAATTTGACGCTCTCCACCTCTAATTATTGTCAAGAAAGGCCCACAAGAAATTAAATGATGTTCTTCTCCAACTGAAATAAAATTCTAAGAGTCTCCTGTGAGATGAGAACACAGCTCTCCATTTCAATCCTTTTCCAGGATCCCTCTCACTGAATTTGCCAATCACATATTCCACCACCATCTTAGACCCTCTCACTGATGTCACTTTCATGGCTCAAGGGATTAAATTTCTTAATATAATGTATAAAAGAATAGCAGGAAGATATGCTACTGAGGAGACTAGCATCTGTCATTTAGTCGATATGTCTTTTGGGGGAAGAACACCTCCCCTCAATAGGCCTCTTCTGGATTGGTGGATCAAAAACTCATTTATTTCATTCCCCAGGATGGAGAAACATCTGCTTTCTTAGATACGTTGTCCCTGATATTCCTAGGAAAAAAACTCGTTCCATTTTCCTTTCTGAGCTACTGGACACCTTGACAAGAAGATAGGGCCCCTTATACCACTACCCATCCTTGTTGGGTAACTAATTGAGATGGCCAATGTGTACCTCATTGAAACACCAACACCAACTGTTAGGAGTTACATCAGAGATCTTAACAAAGGCAGTGACTTTTACCAGAAGTGGGTTCAGGTAGGCTGCATTCTCCTGCAGGCCACAGCCTTCTCCTCAGGAAGGAGCTTGTCACTGTCCAAGACACGCTGGCCCCACAAGCTGTGAAGTGAGAACAGCACACTGATGGCCAGCCCAGAACTCGCTGGTCTGCCAGAAATTCTGCACCCATGCCCAATCTCGGGACAGGTCCTCAAACATCCTCCTGATGGTGCCCAATAGCAGGCCATCATGTGAGTGGAAGGCCTGTCTTGGAGACTGTGTGTGAAGACATGGGAAGCCAGCACTGCAGACCTCCAGAGAGCAAGGAGTAGAGTGCAAGGTGGAGCAACATTAGGTGCCTGACTCAGCCGCCCACCTGAAGGAGCACAGGTCAACAACTCCAGTGTAGCTGTCAGGTCTGACCACCTCTCAGATAAGCCAAGGGAGGACAGAGTTCAGAGTGATAGGCAGCACAAGATGGAAGGTATCCAGATCACTCTGGAGGAGATCCGAGTGTCTGGGGGGCATGTGGAAGTGTGTGGACATGAACAGGATGATGACATGTGGGATGGTCTTGGTGGGGTCTGCGCCTCGGTCAAGGGGCTGCCCCTGGGTGAAGAATGCAAAGCAATTTGGTGTGCTCAGAGCCCAGGGTTTGTTTTTAGCTCACAGATTTGCCCACACTTTTCAAGCCCGTCAAAGCAGAGCCACCCTGCCTTGTTCTCTCAAATTTATGAATAGGCTAAAACGTTATTTTCATCCTTATGATATGCATACTTGTAGAAATTTTCTGTGGGCCCCCAAAGCCCCTTTATGACTAACCTAAGAGAAAAGGTAAAAGGTTGCCCTATGGGGTGCACCTGTACACCAGGTCTGGGTTCAAGTAAACTTACTAGGTGATTCCAGGTAATATCATGCCTGGAGTGCCAGCACACTCAGCTCCCCTTTGTAGGATCTGGGTGGCAGGCAGCTCTCAAACTCAGCCGGACCTTCTATGAGGGGCAGATGCCCTCTTTCTTTTGGAGAATAATCTGATGCACAAAAAATGCTTCAAAATGTTTTTCTTTTTCACCTATGTCAAAAAAGTTAAAATATATTTTCCAAATCAGAAGAAGACATTTTCCTTTGTAGTCTTTGAAAAATTAGGAGATTGTGAAGAACCACCTTGAGCTTTATGTATATTCATCCAATTCTCATTTATTAGTAAATAGTTATATGTATGTGTATACACACACACTCAAGGAAAACCCCATAAAAACACATACATAAATTATAGTAAAGTCATTAAGGAAAACATTGTCTGTGTGTGTAAAGCTTCATGAAGTTCTTATTTTCAAGAACACCAAAGCTTGTTTATCTCTTATAGTAAACCCAAGCCATTATGAACATAAGCAAGATGAAGAGATTATGAGTTGTGTTGTCAAAATGCAAAGTGGAATAAGAGGGCCTGCACTAAAACAGACTTTCTGTCACTTCACAGCTAGGAGAGCATGCTATGTGAGTCAGGAAGTATAAGGTGTCCCTCCTTCCAGGAGTTTGCAATCCAGTCTCCAATCAAGGGACATTCATGTAAGCATTGAGTGCCTTCTCTTTCCTTCTTTCCTCATTTTACCATGGGTGTACTTCAATCTTATAAAAACAATTCACAAATGAGTTATGCATTTTTGTTCCTATAAATGAAGTATTTGACAAATGATGGTAAAAACACAAACACATTTGGTTTTCATTTTTGAAATTTCAGTGCATTTTATGCCATTAATGTTGTGATGCATGGAAGAGCCGTTTGAATGCCTTCTAACTAGTAATCACAAAGAAAAGTGTAATTTAAATTTCAATACATATTTTCAATGTATTTATTCTTAGGTAGTTTTATCCTTTCTCTTTAGAAGTAGTTAATTTTTTGAACATATTCCAGCTGGAACACAAGTTATTTTTGTAAATCTTGTCTGGCTTCATCCTTTTGTATATTCTTAACAGATTGCTCTCCTGGAGATTGAAAATATGTGAGTTAGAGGTGGAAGAGAGACAGTGGGGCAGGAAAGATACCTAATGCTGCCAAGAGAGCATCTTTTATATTCTCAGAGTTTCTCAGGAGTGTTCACCAAACATTAGTAGTAAATATTTCAAACCCCCTTGTGCCTTTTTCTATTTCTTCTGGTGCCAGCCCAAACAGCTTCTCCCTTCAAAAAAAGAAGCACTTAAACACTTACCCAAGTTCAGGGTGGATTTTATTTTTATAAACATCAGACAGCATTATAATTTTTGCTGAGAAAACAAAGTAAAATAAATGTGCATACTTCTTGTTTAATAGAAGAATTAAAATAACTCTAAGATTCAAGTAGGTGACCTTCATTTTTATGTACCTTGTCTAAAGTCAATGATCGAATGGATACCTTGTTTATTAGCATGAAGCTGAAGACAGGGAAAGGCTAAATTTTACAAAATCTTCCTTAGAATATTTATCGGAAGGTTGAGGTATATGTATTTTTTTAAATGAGGATTCATTACTGGTCCTTTAGGAGCTTCTAGTCTGGAGAAAATTACCAGTTGTCAATCAGACCCCAGAATGAAGCTGTGGAGGCTGTGGGCCAAGTTAGAAGAGGCTGTGGGTGTGCACTATGTGGATCGGATCTGCAGAGGGAGGATGTTTTGGGCAAGCAAGGACAAAGCCAGAGAATCGCCTGACCCAGTAAATATAAGGAGTTTGTTCTGACCAGTATGCTGGAAATGGAGGGTCACTAAAGTGTCCGCTCTCAGGAGGCCACAAAGTACCAGGTTTAATATTAGGACATTCACACTGAAGCTGAGGGGGTGTTAGTGGGCTAGAGCTTCCATAGCAATGCACCATCAACCAGGAGCATAAGCAAAAGTTATTTATTGTCACAATCTGGACGTGACATGACCAAAGTGAAAGTGTAAGAAGGGTGGGTTTTCTCTGATGTAGGCAATTTCTTGGGCATATGAAAGCCTGGGACATCTATTGCCTTTTGAAAACAAAGGTAAAAAGATACTTCACTGCATTTTTCTACGGACAAATGAAAAATTGCAATTAAATTAAGGCTTTGTTTGGCAATATGTGAAGTCATTTATAAGTTTCATCTGTGATGGAATTACCAAGAATGTTCAATCACCTCCTGCAAATAGGACATGGAAGGACTCCCTGGTTTTATTACAGGACCGCTGACAACCAGGCTCTGATTACTTTGTGCTCCTGGGTCACAGCTCAGGATGCTGCAGAGAGACCCTGTGGACTCTGGTTAACAAAAAATAAAATTGGAGAAAAATTCTGCACATGGCAAAATAAAGTCATTTATATGTTTCCCTGGACAATTATCTGGGCCATTTCTCAATGTATATTTTATTTATCCTATATATTGTTTATCATTTTCAGAGAAAATTCACTCAGAACATCTATATACTTGAAGCATTCCTTATTCAACTCACTAAGCAGACCCAGAAGGACAAGCTTTACTCCTTAGAATCAATTATCACAACTTTACTGTAAGTCTTAGCATGTTAAAGAACATACATTTTGGAAGCTTCTTACAGCTTGAATCAATTATTAATTATATCTAGAATTTAGGAAATGAATATTATAAATGAGTCATTCATGCTGTATCAGAAGCTCCTACTATTTTCTGCTACATAATAGGGGCTTATTAAGTGCTTGTCAAATTAAAGATTTAAACTTCTGCTAGGATCTCTCTCTCTCTCTCTCTCTCTCTCTGTATGTGTGTGTGTGTTTTTGTGCACATGTGTGTGCATGCTTGCTTGCTTGCTTGTGTCTGTGTGTGTGTGTGTGTAAGTTTGGAGAGAAGAAAAGTCACTTGGAGTCACTGGGTTAAAGTAATAACCAACACCATTAAAACCAACACACATTGGAAGTGGAGGTTAAAGATAGCCTAGAAGCAAAAGTCTCAATATAGGGGTAAAAATACTACTACCATGAACTGAGGTCCTGCTATGAGCCAGACACTTTGCTTACTGTAGCACATAAATGAATTTACTCACAGACCTGCAAAGATTGTCATCTCCATATTCAAGTAAGAAAATGAGTTGGAAGAGGACCTTGCCACAAGAGCTACTAACTGTGGGTGGCAGCCAGAATTGGGAGACCCATGGCTCCCCATGGCAACAGTGTGTTTCTAGTAACAGTTTTTCTATCATGACTCACCTCCATCAGCAGGCAGAACTGTCTTTCAACTGAAGGTACTGGCTTGTTCTCTGTCCCTGAGAATTTTAGGTGTGTCTGTTCATGAATATCACACTTGGAGAGAGAAAATTTCAGTTCCACATATTTCCCAAGTAGCCAGATGATCCAGGATAGTGACTCCAGACAGTCCCCAGAGGGAGGTAGTTTCTTGAATATTCGCCGACCACTAGTGTGCTGTCATTACCATAGACCAAACATACCTTACTTCCATACCCACATGAACACACGTATTTTGTGTCTGGATCAGCATCTGGCTGGAGGTGGTGCCTGTTGCAGGATAAAAAATAACCATTTCCATCTTATTCAGCCACAATGTGCTCTGGTTTTCACAGCCAGAATTTGTGGGAACTTCACTTCTCACACTGGAACCCTGGGCTGGAAGCCTATGGTGGGGTTGGGAAAACCTACTCTTGAGGAGAGACTTCGACAGCTAAAATATTCCTTCCAAATCTTAGCAGCCAACATGAGAGTGTCACAAAATCTTATTTTGTTCCCGTTTCTTTAGTCTCCATCATAATAATAACTATTTTCTTGTTAATGATTTTAAAACTATTTCTATTGATGAGGTAGAATAAGTTTTCTCTATTTTTAGATGCTGCAAGACTAAGCACCACACCACACATATACTGGGCTCAACAAGATGGCAAATGCACAGATCAAGGCTGATCACTGCTGTTTCCACTGCAGGTCCCACAGAGCGCATGGCATTTTACTCTGGAGAAGATCCCATATCCAGTCTCAGACACATCTTAAATTAAAGACTATAAGTAAAAAAATATTAGACTCTTGCTCACTTTTATTTTCTTAAGATTTTTACATTGTGAATGGATTTTCCTTTTTGTCAAACAGCTTTCCCCTGCTACAAGCAAAAATGATATAAATAATTTTATTCAGTCCACTTAAATGGATTACTGTTTGGGTTATATTTGCTAATATAAATTAAATTTAATAATTTTAAATCCATTTGGCCCATAGTTGTTTTTTTTTTCATGCACCTTTGTTGCGTTTGAATTCAATGTTTTGCCAGCTTTAAAAATGATTTAAAATACTTTCTTTCCTTCTACCTCCTTCTTCTGATCAGGATGTTTTAGTATTAATCAAATAACTCCTTCTCAAATTGTTAGAAATCTGCTGTTAAAATTATAGGGCTAAATGCACGTCCGCACGTAGGTGGTAAATTCTCTGAATACTTCATTTGTTCCTTATTAACAGGTCTATTTATAAAGTTTGCATTATATTGGGGTCAATTTAGGTGACATGTGTTCTTTTCTATATGAATTTTATTTACATACAGTTCAGGAAATGTTGCCTATTTTTTCTTCCCTCATAAAAGTAACAACTTTACTTCATTCTCTATTATTAATGATTCATTGTTTTTATTTTTGTTGGCCTTTAATTTTTAAAAACAACTCTTGATGTGAGAGCAAAAGGAATTGACTCCCTCATTTCTTTTGCTGTGGATTTGTTGTTTGTATAAAGGAATGCTGTTGATTTTTGTACATTGATTTTGTATCCTGCAACTTTACTATATTCGTGAATTGTTTCTAATAGTTTCCTGGTGGAATCTTTGGAATTTTTTTATATGAAGGATCATGTCATCAGAAAATAGTGAGAACTTGACCTCTTCTTCTCCAATTTGGATACATTTGATTACTTTCTCTTGCCTGATTGCTGTGGCTAGAACTTCCAGTACTATATTAAATTACAGTGGTGACAGGGGGCATCCCTGTCTTGTTCTTGATTTTAGGGGAATAGGTTTCAGCTTTTCCCCATTCAGTATGATGTTAGCCGAGGGTCTGTCATATATGGCCTTTATTATGTTGAGATACTTTCCTTCTATACCTATTTTATTTAGTGTTTTGATCATAAATGGATGTTGTACCTTGTCGAAAGCATTTTCTGCATCAATTGAAATGACCATATGGACTTTATCTTTGATTTTGTTTATGTGGTGTATCACATTAATTGATTTTCGTATGTTGAACCATCCTGTGTTCCCGGGATGAATCCCACTTGATCATGATGTATGATCTTTTTGATGCATAGTTGTACTCTGCTTGATAATATTTTGTTCAGGATTTTTGCATCTGTGTTCATCAGAGATATTGGTCTATAGTTTTCTTTTTTTGTGTTGTCTTTGCCAGGCTTTGGTATTAGAGTAATGTTGGCCTCATAGAATGAATTAGGAAGTATTGTGTCGTCTTCAATTTTTTGGAAGAGTCTGAGGAGGATAAGCGTTAATTCTTCTTTGAATGCTTGGTAGAACTCGTTGGTGAAACCATCTGGTCCAGGGCTTTTGCCTTTAGGGAGATTATGGATAGTCATTTCAATCTCATTGCTATTGATTGGTCTATTTAGATTATCCAGTTCTTCTTGGTTCAGACTTGGTAGGCTATAAGTTTCTAAAAACTTGTCCATTTCTTCTAGATTGTTAAATTTTGTGGCATAAAGTCCTTCATAATATTTTCTTATAATCCTTTGTATTTCTGTGGTATCAGTGGTAATTTCTCCCCTTTCATTTCTAATTTTGGATATTTGTGTCCTTTCCTTTCGTCCTTTGATTAGTCTCGTTAGGGGTTTGTTAATTTTGTTGATTTTCTCAAAGAACCAGCTCTTCGTATTATTAATTTTTATATTGTCTTTCTGTTCTCTAATTGGTTTAGCTCTGCTTTAATTTTTAATATTTCTTTCCTTCTGCTGACTTTGGGTTTTGTCTGCTCTTCTTTTTTGAGTTCTTTAAGATGGGATTCTAAGATGTTTGCTTGTGATTTTTCTTGTTTCTTAAGATAGGCCTGTAATGATATAAAATTCCCTCTTATTTCCGCTTTCGCTGTGTTTCAATAGTTCTAATACGTTGTATTTTCATTGTCATTAGTTTCTATGTGTTTTTAAATCTCATCTTTTATTTCTTCTTTTTTCCAGTCCTTTTTTAATAAGCTGTTGTTTAATCTCCATGTATATGTGGTTTTTTTCTGCTTTCCTTTTACATTTGATCTCCAATTTCAAAGCTCTGTGGTCTGAGAATACACTTGATATGATTTCGATCTTCTTGAATTTGTTTAGGCTACTTTTGTGTCCCAGCATATGGTCTATTCTTGAGAATGTTCCATGCGCACTAAAAAAGAAGGTGGAGTCTCTTTTTGCTGGATGAAGTGTCCTATAAAGGTCAATGATATCCAATTGCTGTAATGTGTCATTTAGAGCTGTTATTTCCTTATTTATTTTCTGTTTGGATGATCTGTCCATGACTGTAGCGGGGTGTTTAAGTCCCCCACTATGATGTGTATTCATCAGTTTCTCCTTTCAAGTCTGTTAGTAGTTTCTTTGTATAGTTTGTTGCAAAGAACGTGACAGACTTATACACAGATAACTATAAGACACTTTTGAAAGAAATTGAAACAGACTTTAAGAGGTGGAAAAATATCCCCTGTTCATGGATAGGAAGATTTAACATTGTTAAAATGGCCATTCTGCCCAAAGCAATTTACAGATTTAATGCAATACCCATCAAAATCCCACAATCATACTTT
>PVJL010016801.1:0-19997 GCA_004026885.1 Lyroderma lyra | reverse complement strand
GTCCCCATCTACTCGTACTCTGAGTGCCTTGCATTTCTGAACCCATGATTCCAAAGGATCTAGCTCAACTTCTCCACAGCCGCCCCCCCACAACCTTCCCCTCTTAGAACACTTGCAATTGAGGTCTTGGGTTTTGTTCTCTATAGCACATATTCTGAAGTTCAAGTGCTTAATAATCACACGCTCAGATGTACAAGACGCAGCAGAGCTCATAAATTTTCTAGGGACACATCCAGGCACACTTGACACCGTTTTCTGACACAGTTCACAGCAGCAAAAGCCTTGGCCCTTACCTGAAGGTGGGTCCATTCTGTACTTATTCTCTTGACACCAACCAACTGGTCGAAGTCTGTAATCCAAGTAAAACAACCACTGGTCATAGGATTCAGTGTCCTCCAATCCCACATAGCGAAGGCGTAATCTTCCTCCAACATTCTCAATCACACTAACTATCCAGTACTGAAAAGGGTTCTGAGAATCCTGAAGTTCTATTAAGGAATCAACTGTAATGAGGTCTATAGGGCCTTTCCCTCGCAGAGGCTGTTTAAACAGAAGCAAAACTCCTTATTTTAAACTTTATTTTAAGGTTCTCATGGAAACAGATGACAGCAGAAGATAATATTTTTTCACACCATCATCCAAGCTATTGGCAAACAGTCTGGTGTTGCCCTCCACCCCCACCCCCTGCCGCCCCCTCCCCTCCCTTCCCCTCCCTTCCCCTCCCCTCCCCCACACTTCCCTGTACCCAACTCTGCATCCCACCACACAAATCACAAGTCAACAGAAAAACAAGCATTTGTGCTAAGCGCTCACCAAACAAATCACCCTTCCCAGATAAAACAGCATTTGTTAAAAATCAAGTATGCTTGTAAGAGGAGTTATGCCCCAATTTGCCTTGAGCTAGGAAAGATGGGATAGCAAAATGTCCACTTTTCCCATCGACGGAGAGAGTCTGCAATATGGTGCTACAAGTTTATACCGGGAAGCAACACACGTGGCCACTGCTGTAATAATCAAGACACTCTCAATCTCTAATTGCGTGTGTAAAGCACGAATATGTGGGGATGATGCGTCTGACACACGTTAATGATCCACACTAAGTTAGACTATTACTTAAAGTGATTTCTGCATTTAACCCCAATCGTGGGTTTAATGAATATATGTAACTCCTGCCCCATCTGGGCAACCTTCTTAGCATACATTAGCATATGGAAAGGGTGTTTGTTCAGCCAACCTTGTAGGCAAACATGTTAAAAAATAAATAAAAACCTAACAGAGTATGATAATTTGTCCTTTTGAAAGGATGAACAAGCAGCACTTTGATTTGTTAACCAAACAATTAAATTAGTAGCCATTAAAATAAACAAATACACCAAGCAAAGTCTTCACACATACACACAAAAGCAATAACCCACTATATTAGACTGTGGTGTTCCAAAGTATGAATATCTGTTATGAGATGGGGTGCAGGTAAAGCAAATAATGACATTGTCAAAACCCACACCACAATCTTTGGTATTCACGTGTCCCCCATTTTGGGGCACATTCTTCAGGCAGATTTGGTAACTCAATAATTCCCTGTGACATAGTACATTTCTCTTCCTGTTGTATTATATACAGTAAAATTAAAATGTTTTATCCTACAACTATTTTCAAATGAACCATCAAGATTTCAGGTTAAACAACTTTTCTTCAGTACCTTAAAATTACTTTAATGCTACTGAAATATGGTTAGCCATTTATCCTCTTGTTTTTATAAGAGAGGTTAATTCAATTATTACTTCACACCACATGTTTAAATCTTGGGCTTATTCATCCAGAATGAAATAGTTAATGGAACCATTTATCACTATACTCTGAGACTATAGCAGCATGTACAGATGCTTAGTAGTCAACTACACAAATAGTTATTCTCCAAGGTTTTATTTGTCTTCACTAATATAGGACAGAGGTTTCAACATACAGGACAGTGGGAAGACGTTCCCACATATTTCCATTTAAAAATGGGTTCACAAAGGAGCCAATGTCTCATTTATTGATTGTACCAAAGATGTTGCCCTTAGAATCAATACCCTAAGTCATTCAGAAAAAAACAACAGGACGTTAGGCTCTCGGACGCAGGCACCTGTGTGCACACACGGACCTGCAGAAGGATATATGCAAAGGTGCTGCTAGGTCTGCGGTCGCGTACCCGGGACGCTTCAGACACAGAGTAGCTGTATAACAAGAATACATACACCTTCCAGAAGGCTGGCGGGCGCTGTCCGAGAACCAGTCAAATCACGAATGAGAAATTCTGTCCAGTCCGTGTACTTCTCTTTAATTGCTGGTGAAACACAAGAGAAAAAACGAAAAAACAAAAAAACAAAAAACAACACTTCAGCACAGCAGTGGAATCTCCAATAAACTTAAAATCACAGCCCTCTTCTGTACACATGTGTTATTTCAATACTTAAATTTAAGCACTGTGCTTAAGTACGTACTAAAATTGCAACCACAAATCTGTCAACAGTGGGCGACTTCACACCCACCAGGTGCCTCGATGTTGCTGGGTATCGAAGAGATTAAAGAAAGGCCCTTCTGAACTCTTAAGAGCTATTTGGAAACTTCTGTGAGCAGCAGCAAAGGTCTTGTGAGGTATGCGATTCAGAAGGTTCCAAGACAGATCAATGAGGACCAGAAGACTCTGAGAAAGTGTCCCAGACAGGACAATAAAACCGGGTTCTGGGCGAGTAACGTAAGAGCTTTATCCGGGTAGAGAAAGGGGAGAAGGGTTTCCCAGGCAGCGAGGCACAGCTCCTGCTAATGAGACTGATGAGGTGAGAGAGGGGGTGCACACAGTCAGGCCCAGCACAGAATACTGGGCGGTGATATTAGGCAGTAGAACACAATGATGGACAGCCCAGAAAGCCAATCAAGATGTTTCATAAGCAGGCAATCTCTGCATGAGCTGAGCCTGGCCGTAGAGGAAAGGTTTGAATGGAGGAAACAAGGGGACAATGGCAGGAAAAGCAAGGTAGAAGCTACTGCAGGTACCTAAGTGCAGAACCGAAAGGAACGGAATTACTAGAAAAGGACACCCGGACATAATGGTGGGGTGGGCAAAGGGACGACATGGCGTGGGGGGTGGGGCGTGGTCTAGAATCCACAGGAGGCTGTGTTATCACTGGTCATTTGACTTTGAGTCATTTCCCCAATTGCTCTTGTGCTCATTCCTCATCAATATAATGGTACTCACAGCATTTTGCTTATAGGATGCTATAAGGACTAAAGATGACACATATGTCCATAAACTATAACCACATATAAACATGGGCTACACCAATGGGGTAGGCAGACAGACAGCCCGGAAGTGTTCTGGCTACAGGTGTGCGGCTAACCACTGTGACTTCCAGCCCACACTCCAAGTCCCCAGCGGCACCCCCCAGGTGTGTCTGCCGCTACAGCAGCCCCGATGATGCTGTCTGTGGTGGTCGTCCAGCCTCCTGTGGCTGCCAGGCTGCCAGAGACATTTTGCAATTTCTTCTCTGCACGGGCCCCTCTGCGATTCTTACCTGTCATTGGTTCACGTACTTTTTATTCCTTTACCATCACTTTAGTGGGCTCTCTGGGGGAAGCAGAGGTAAGTAAGAGTGCTCAGTCCACTGCAACTCCCAGCTCACAGGAAAACGGGGCCTTCACATAAGATGGGAGGCAGCGGCCTCTGACTTAGCAGGAAAGTGTGTTTTAACACTGACTTTGCTAAAGAAAAAGCAACTGTGTATTGTAAATTATAAATGGAAACACTTACTATTAAGAACAAGAGACTAAAGAGTTCTTTCCCTTGGAGATTTTTGAAAGAGAGCTTACATTAGTTTTTCACAGAGGGTTCAAATTAAATTGTTCTTACAGAGGGATGGATCATGAAAGGATTCGACAGGATCAGTAAGCTCCTACTATGTGCAATGGACCACATCACATGCTACTGGGGCTCAGGCATAGAGATAAAAGCATTCCAGTCCTTACTAATACATGCAATCCAGATAAAGACAAAACCTGTGAAGAACGTCACAGCCATTACACACACACAGACACACATACCCATTCCTTAGCACTTGTCATATCTACATGAGAGAAAGAGTTTCAATTCAACCTTTCAGGACTTTGTTTAAATATAGTACAAAAAGAATAAAGTGTATTGTGTCAGCATTAAACATCTTAGGAAGTAGGACAGACATTTACCATTTCCCTGGAGTTTGCCTTCTAAGTGTGTACACAGTATCAGCCTCATAGGCCACACAGATCCTGCTCATTTCAGACAAAGGCATCACCCAGACATTAAAGAAATATGGGCACTACACAGCCACACCTTATCCCCAAGGGACCAACCACTTTCTCAAAAGTTTCCCAGAACCTCTTAGCATTAAAAGCACTGAAGACTTACAAAACAAAACCCATACACGCATCAATGACTTACAACATTCTCGAGGCACACCTCCCAGTACTTTTCACCCTATCTTTAAGAGCCTGGAAGACAGACAGCCTCTAAAATTATCAGAAGAAATGGAAAACCATGTCATTGTTCACTGGTGAGAGACTTTTATCCAATAAAAGATGGAATTTTTCTCATTCTTGCATATTTTTCCCAATTTTTCTCCAGCTGCTAATACCTCACTTTATAGGCCATTTTTGCTATTACTTGAAACATTTTCCTGCTTTTAAAGAATAAACTTCTAAACAGTCAACCACTCTTTTTTCTCCACTAGGACAAATTTCCTACAGGTGTTTTATTAGCTTGCACTGCACCCAAACTGTGAAGATTGAACTGACATATGCATATTAATTACAAAGGACCCGGGCTCTAAGTTCAATGGAGCAGGATACTTGCTCAGTAAAGATTTAATTCTCATAGATCTCTGTCTCTCTGTCTGTCTGTCTCTCTCTCTCTGTCACACACACACACACACACACACACACACACACACACACACACGACTTACCTCCCAGAAAGCTGCTTTCATTGCTGCAGCAAAATAGCTTCCTTTCAAATTTTTCCCAATGTTTCAATTCGGTGTATGTTTTAAAAAGAAACAAGTTTGCATAAAATTTACATTAACACGCCCTTTGTACATATCTAATTACATGAGTCGGCTTATTTTTCAAGTTTTCACATCACTGTCTGTGATGGCTTTTTTTAGGTGTCAACTTGGCTAGGCCATGGTGCCCAGATATTTGGTCAAACATTATCCTGGAGGTTGTTTTGGATGAGATTTACATTTCATCGGTGGACTCTGAGTAAAGCAGGCTGCCCTCCCTAATGAAAGTAGGTATCACCCAATTGGCTGAAAGACTACACAGAACAAAAGATTGACCCTCCCCAAAGCAAGAAGGTATTACAGCAAAATCAAAGAAGAACTAAGTAAGGAGACATTCCACATTCACGGATAGAAAGACTCGATATTCTCAAGATGTCAGTTTTTCTTATCTTGAGCTATAGATTCACTGCAGTTCCAACCATATCCCCAAGAAAGTTATTTTGTGGATACTGACAAGCTGATTCTAGAGTTCATATGGAGAAGCAAAAGATCCAGAATAGCTAGCACAATACTGAAGGAGAACAAAGTAGAACTGACACTACCCGACTTCCAGACTTACCATAATGCTGTAGTAATCAAAGTAGTAGGGTAGACACACAGACCAACGGGACAGAATAGAGAGCCCAGAAATAGACATGCTCACATACTGGGGTGCCAAAAACATGTACACACATTTTAAGAGATGTTGTCTATGTACTACTTTCAAAGTTGAGTTGAATTACGGTAGCAATATGTAGTCTGACGTCTGCTCAAAAGATGGCATTCATCAAATGAATGCTAGTGACACCAGGTGACAGGTAGGACAAGTCAAACATGACTTGCAGTCATCTTTTGTTATCAGTATATATTGAGTATTACAACTTTACTACAATTTGTTTCCTTTCTTAAAATGTGTGTACATTTTTCTGGCTCCCTCTGTGTATGTCTCATATATTGTCAACTGATCTTTGATAAAGGGGCAAAGGCAATACAATGGAGCAAAAGCAGTCTCTTCAATAAATAGTGCCAGAACCTGGACATCCATATGCAAAAAAAAAAAAAAAAAAAAAAAAAAAAAAAAAAAAAAAAAAAAAAAAAAAAAAAAAAAAAAAAAAAAAAAAAAAGGAAGAAAATGAACCTATACACTGATTTTACACAAAAATTACTCTCCTGAAAAAATCATTCCAAATGTATCACAGACCTAAATATAAAACACTGAACTATAAAACTCCTAGAAGGTAACATAGGTGAAAACCTATATAACCCTGGGTACGGCGATGCCTTTTTAGACATATACCAAAGGCATCATCTAGGGAAGAAATAATTGATAACTTGGACTTCATTAAAATAAAAAACTTCTGCTCTGTGAAAGACAAAGTTAAAAGAATGAGAAGACAAGCCACGGGAGAAAATATTTGCAAAAGACACATATATAAAGGAGTGTTATCCAAAACAGGTAAAGAACTGTTAAAACTCACCAAAAAAAAAAAAAAAAAAAAAAAAAAAAAAAAAAAAAAAAAAAAAAAAAAAAAAAAAAAAAAAAAAAAAAAAAAAAAAAAAAAAAAAAAAAAAAAAAAAAAAAAAAAAAAAAAAAAAAAAAAAAAAAAAAAAAAAAAAAAAAAAAAAAAAAAAAAAAAAGTACCTGATTTTAAAAAGAGCTAAACACCTTTACAGATTTCTCACCAAAATAAATAAATAAATAAATAAGAAAGATACAGATGGCAAAAAGCACATGACAAAATGCTCCCCATCAGGTGTCATCAGGGAAATGCAGATTAAAAGAACAATGTGACACCAGTTCACACCCATTAGAATTGCCGAAATCCACAATGGCAGCACCCAGTGCTGGTGACGACATGGAGCAAAAAGAACTCCTTAGTTGCTGGCGGAATGAAAAATGATGCAGCCACGTTGGAAGACAGTTTGGCGGTTTCTTAGACAACGAAACATCCTTTTAGCATACAATCCAGCAACGGCACTCCGTGACACGTCGTCAAACACAAAAACCTGCGCACAGATGTACAGGGCACAACTTGATTCATGTTCACCAAAACGTGGAAGAAGCCAGGATGCCCCTCGGTAGGAGAATGGATAAAGGAAACTATGGGACACCCAGAGTACTCAACACTAAAAATAAACACGGTAAGGGCACAAAAAAGACATAGAAGAACCTTACAGGCATGTCACAAGTGAGGGAAGTCAATCTGAAAAGGCTAAATACTGTACGATTCCAACTATACGACGTTCTAGAAAAGTCCAAACTATGGAACAGGAAGATCGGTGGTTGCCAGGAGTTAGTGCAGCAAGAAGGGGGGAGCAGAGGGAGCACAGAGAATGTTCAGGGCAGTGACACTACTCTGTGTGATGTAATAACGTTGGTCACATGTCATTATACATTTATCCAAACTCACAGAACAGCAAGATTCTGGGCGGAGATGACGTGTCAGTGAAGGTGCATGGATTTTCCCAAGTGCACCCCTCTGGTGAGGAATGCTGACGTGGGGGAGGCTGTGCATGTGTAAGAGCAGGGGCCATGGGAAATCGCTGTACTTGCCTCTTAATCTTGCTGTGAACCTAAAACCTCGCCTGCAAATTCCTCAACAACACGCTCTGTCTTATCATCACTGTTTATCCTAGTGCCGAGCACAGAGGACCCGATAAAGGTTCCCACACAGCTTTCCAAAGTGAGGTCATTTATCATCCTCCCCCTAACCCAACAGAGAGTAGACACCACAACCCTGATTAGAAAAGAAATCGGAGAGTTCATGACGTACCGAACACCGACCCAAGCGCTTCCACACACAGCGTCTCAGCTAGCGCTTCCCAAAACCAATGAACTAGTTATTCCTTGTCCTCACTCAACAAATAGGACTCAAAGAGACTTGGACCGACCTAGAACCACAGTTGGTAACAGATACACTAAAGAGTGTGTTTGCAAACATATATTGTGAATAATTAAGGGAATAAAACGGACACAAAACACTATTTCAGAAACCTAGGACATAAATACAATTACTTAACAAAACCTTAGACTCAGTCAGATTTTTTCAAATCTACTTCTTGTCTACTTTAAAATATTTATATCGTTAAGTAATCAGATTTTGAGTAAATAATTGAAAATAAAAACTCCTATTTGCCCCAACAGCTACTGGCATAAAATGTTATTTTCCTTAGAATAAAATTTTAAGAGGACTACTTGGTGAAAATACGTAAGTAAAGATTACTTTGTTTAACAGATACACATCTGATTAACATGCTAATTAAGATAAGTAAAGGTATCTTTAAATACATTGCAATGGGTTCACACTGACTATGAACAATACATGAGAAAAGAAATGCCATGGTCCTCTGTAGGCATCCCACTTGAGATGTGACATCCTTATGACAAGTAATGAAATCCCTCTTACGAAAGGCCAAGTTTGAGAAAATCTAGAACAAGTTCTTCAAGGGAAGAAGTGTGGTTCACACATAAGCACCAAGATCTGGGAGGCATTCTACAGGAAATGGACTGACTCAAGGATCTCACAGCCATGCCTGCATGTAGCACACAACCCCACCGTGGTGACATCGTTTAGACCCGCCATGTTTGTGATTACAAATGAACCACAAACTCTCTTCTACCAATCAGTCCTTAAAAACACTGAGATTCTGTCTCTGAGTTACTCAAAAATAGAACTTCCTGGCAAAATGGAGACCCCAGAAAATATTCTCTTGACAATAGGAGTGATTATTCAGTTACTGTGGGTTTAAAACCTTTCCATCACTACAGTCCATGAGGACGTTTTTATTGATCTGTAAGTTTTTAAAACATATTAGCGACTCGTTTGTTTTAAAAAAAATTAAAACACATTTTGCATGTCTAAATTACAACAGTCGTTAGCTGTTATAATGATGTGTCATATCTAATTTACAGGTCTGCAAACTGGAGAATAATCCGAACCTATAACCTCAATCCTTCACATGCTTCTCTCTTAGAAACATTCCGCTCTGAGGACTCTATGGCAGAATTCACAGATCAGTCTCTCATCTGTCAACTCCAAGGGCAGAGGACACAGCAGGCGCCAGGGCACAACGACCTGACAGCAGACTGGGCAAGTACCACACACCAGGTGGGGCCAGACTTGCAGAGTGGGACACAGTGGGAAAGACGAAGTAGGTAGTAAGGGAAGAGGCCAATGACTTCCATGCTACCAAACCTAATGATTAATTCCCAATCATCTACTTATTTGACACAATGAATAGCATCTGACGTGCCTTCTCCATTCTTCACCTAGTCTTACAGATTAAGTGTCTGTATCATCCACACGCTGAAATCCTAACCCCCATGTGACGGGATGCAGCAGTGGGATGGGACTTCCGGCCCCCAGAACTGTAAGGAATACGTTCTGCGGTTCGAACGCCGCCCAGTCCACGGTGTCCTGCTACGCAGCCCGAGCGGACAGACACAGCCACGAGGCTCTCTCAGCTTCTCCCACTGCCTGTCCCTCACGGCGCCGGGCGTCACTTCTCAGTCTCCTTCTCACCTGTTCGACCACTAAACACTGGAGTGGCCCGCGCCCCAGGGCTAGGGCATCCCCTACTTGCACACATCGCCCAACTGCTTTCAGCCAGTCACACGGCTTCCAATACCCACTGTATGCTGGCCACATCCAGTCACGCTCCCGCCAGCATGGCCTCTGCAAACTTGAGACTCACACCTATGACTGTGACCTTGACATTTCCACCGGCATCTCAGCATGTCCGCACATGCACTGCGCATGCTCCTCCCATGGAAGTCCCCAGTTTAGTAACAGCTGCACCTCTCCCATTGCTCAGGCCAAAAGTTCTGGTGTCAACCCCAGCTCTGACATGTGTCCTCTGCTACCCATCCCCCAACACACACACATGCGTGTGCACACACACACACTCCACAGCCATTAGCAAACTCTGCCGACTCAACCTTCACAACATATCCAAAATTCAATCACTGTCTGACCAAATCCACAACTGCCACCCAGAGCCGCGCCCCCGTTACTTCCCGCCTTGATGGTCATCCACTCTTCTCATAGACTGTGTCTCCCCACAGAGCAGCCAGAAGGAGCCACTGAGGACACAGGTCATCACTGAGTCGCTCAAAACGCTCCGATGACGAAAAAGCCCAAGGCTTCGCCTCGGCCCACGGGGCGCTACCAGCCCCACCGCAGACAATTCTGAAGGGTGTACTTCATGCAAAAAGAAAAGTGGTCCAGGCGGAAGGGCCACGAGGTAAGAATGAATTACAAGAAAATAAAGTCGTAAATATAGGAAAAAGTGTAAATGAACATCGGCAGGGCCTTATGAAGCCAGCAGAGTCTTCCCTGGGGGAAAAAAATTTCACTCTTATTTTAAAAAAATTAAATTGCTTGACATTATTTATGTAGTTACACACAGGACGTAGATCTTCTTCCTCATGTGCCAATGACCTGAAGTACTTAGAACAGAACCACCTCCTTGAGCGAAACATTTGCAGTGGCTATTTCTTGGCAGTTATCTTTCACTGTGACAGCCCACTGGCTGCACGCCACTTTGCAAACTAACAGATTCTTCCACTGATGGCGACTCGTAATTTTTCTACCTGCACATCCGCCTGCAGAGAATGCAAAGTGATTTTTAAAAGAGAATTTGGCTAATAAATCCATCGCATCATCCGGGAGCGACTACCCACCTGGGTTTACCTTGATTGACTCCCCGCTCTACCAGCAGTGGCTCAGCTACACAGTGCAATAAACCACCTCCCGGCCAGCTGCTATGACTAATCACCAGCCTTCACCGAAAATCAAAACCCCACTCACATCAGGCTGATGACAAGAGAAATTTGGTAATAAGAAATGGCTTCGCTTTATCTAGGCTGAAGATACATAAATTACAATCAGATTATGTAGATCAAATACAGGAGCTAAATTTGTGCAACAGTAACGACACTTGTCACCACACTTTTTAATGCCTCTAAAAAGGGATTGATGTAAGCGCTAGGGTGAGCGGACAGCTGCAGACAAGGCTAAACCACAACTTCTGAAAAGCTCATTTGTAACTCACTCAAATGACGTCATTTCACCGTCGACATCATCGCTAAAATCCTTTCACCTCTCTGGCCCAGAATTTGTTTATTAAAACCACTGACCAAAGTTGGACGCCCCTGAAGGTATGCAGCATGAGCAAACAACACCCCATTTCTTTCTGGCCACCGAAATAGTAACCATAAGAATGGGGCTCCAGTGGTCCACAGGAGCCATGGCCCCTGTCCAAAGCGGCCACCCTTGTCCTGGAGGAAGGTACGATGACTTGAGGGATCCAGAAGACCATTACTACCCATATTTTCGTAACAAAGAAAAAGACAAGGGAGCTGCAAAGATAGCGATGAACAGAACTGGGGAAGCCAAAAGCAAATCAGGTTAAATGAAGGTAAGAGGATGAGGGAGCCCAGAAATTTTGCCCTGGATCTTACATACAGGATGACAGGTCAAAAAATGAATGGCCTCGTGTCTTACAGACGCAGGGCATCAGTCACACGCGCTTATGGAAACACCCACTGGTAATCAGCGGTGACCAGACTGGGGCTGCTCTGACGCTCTGCCTCTCAATTTTAAAATGTCAGTAGCGGTCATACAGAGGGTGCCAAAAACTGTATACACAATTTAAGAAAAGAGAAAACTGTATTAAAATTGTAACACCCACTTCATACCGATAACAAGAGATGAATACAAGTCACATTTAGAGTTCTGCAATTATAAGAGATGCTCAAAGTGGTCACCACCAGCGTCCAGACACTCCTGATGATGGCGAACTACTGCTTGAGCAACGCTGACCGAAGTGCCCACGTGTATCACTGCACATGCTGTTTCAGTTTCTTCCCGAAGTCCCACCAGCGTAGCCTGTTTTCTATGGTACACCACAACCTTTAAGGTCCCCCACAGGTAGATGTCAAGGGGTGTTAAGTCAGAAGAACGTGGGGGAAACTCAAACAACATTTTCAAATTTCAAATGTCATTGCAAAATGGTCTTGGGCTCCTCCAACCACAATTGTGCTTCCGCCATGTTCCTTGACTGTCCTGCCTGTCACATGGTGACGCTACCATTTATTTGATTAACACCCCCTGTAGTTGGTAGCTGTCTTCATAAGGGGCTGTCAACATACCAAAAGGATACTTCCTCAACCTCACAAGGTAGAAAGATAGGCTGGGGTTATGTTTTTCCCCCACGATTAACTATAAGGCCCTGAGACGGGGACTTGAACTGCCTGCCAGGTCAACGTGCTGTATAACCTGACGTCAGAAGAAGACAGGCACAATTAACATGGCAGGATGGAAAACCACACAGATGGAACAAAACGTGGTAGATGTTCCCAAGTCTGGCCACGTCGAACAGCTGACATGCGCGGATGCAGAGTGCCCTGCCCGCTTCTGGAAAACTAAACTATAAAAAACAACCAAACAAAAAAAAACAAAACAAAACACTGAATTCTGCTCCCAAATCAACCTGAAGCTGGTCTACCTGAAAGCATTACCCTCCCATCTGCTGTTCACACCACCCTGGTCACAAGGGGCTGGCCCGCCCAGCTCAGACACTTACATGAGGAAGCCATGGCCTTCCCCTACGACTACTGTCATGGCAGCACTGTGGGCCAGGGAGAAAAACTGAGAGCAAATATTCGATGTTGACTCAATAAGTGATGCGGCCCATCCACCCTGCCCAACAGCAACTGAGAGACAGGAGCCTTCTAGCAGAGATTCAGATGTTGCTCTTCCAAAAAAAAAGCTAACCCTTTCAGTATCAAAGAAACCGATGCCAAGGGACAGCAGCTCCTGGCCGTCTTTCCCCATGATAAGCAGCCTTGCACTTGGAAGACCCAGAAAGCAGCATTCACAACCCAACAATCTGGAAACACAAGAAATTCTAGAGCCTGCACACTGCGACCGTACTGAGCTCTGGCTGACGGAGCCAGGCCACCTCAGAGCAGGGCTGGAGAGTTTAAACCAACAAGAGTTCACGAGCATAGTCACGAGCCCCTCTCATTACAAAACCAAACGGAAACATCCAAATCAGCAGTAACACCATTTAATGGCAACGCTGATGGTGTCAACTCAGGAGCATGGTAATCAGACTCAGATCCCTACAGAAACAAACCTGCTTAAGAAAAATACTAACTGGCATTATCAAAATGACATCCAATAGTGGGCTTCAAATTCCATTAAGTTAACAAGGAAATGCATACAGCCCCTGGGAGGATGAGGCAGGAGACCAAAACTGTCTCTCTGAATGAAAAGGACACTTGGTTTTGGTATAAATTCCCAAGGATCAACCAGTCAGAGAACACCGCAATCAGTACTAGCCTAATCACAACTGGAAGAGAACCCACAAGGTTAGCATAGTATCACAAAAACATGCACCACTTCCAGAAAAGAGGCTTACGATGATCATAGAAGAGATAGGAATTATTGCAACATACTCGTAAGTGATTACTGGCTGTGTTGCAAATAGATCTGACTAATACCAGGAAGATATACCCACAATGAACAAGTTCATGGGGACATGGTGGCATTCCATCACAAAGATCTTGCTGGTTCTTACTGATCTACTCTGCCTAGGAAAGCGTCCTAACCCTTTTTTTTTCATTATCCTTCCCTTAAGAAGTCCTCTTAGACATTTCCCCCACAAAGCACTCCCTCATGAAAATTTAAAACCACAGGCATACTATATATGTCTTCAGGTATTGTATGTGAATCTGTGATTTACACATTAAAAAATTATTATTTTTTCACCCACTTAGAAATGCTTGAATCCCAGGACGGCCCAAGCCCAAGTTCTCAGGCCTCCAGCAGGCACTCTGGCTCAGTGCCGAACTGCACGACTTGAATGAGTCACGTAACATTTATTTTTCGTTAGAAGTTTACACAATGACTCTGTTAAATATGTCTGGAGACATAATAGGACATGTCAATCCCAGAACATCTAGTCAATCTCTCTCAGAAAATACACAGTCCAGACGCTGAGAGAATGACAGCACGCAAAACCATGCAAGTTCTTGTCTCCGTGCCTTTCTCTGCTGGGCTGGGGGAGGGAAATCATCAGCTGGTGAATACACTGTACGTCAGACAATGACAAATGCTGAAAAAAGAAAGAAATCTGCCAGGGCGGGCCAGATTATACTAGGATCCTGGGAGGAAGGGCTCACAGAAAAGGTAACATTTTAGCAAAGACTTACAGGAAGTTAAAGTAAGCTGTGCAATTACCTAGGGCATCATTCCCAAGTGGTGGTACCCACACTCCCGGGGGTACATGCTGGGCCCTTCAGGAATACATGAAAAATAATCAGTCATGGCGAAAAAACAATTTTAAAAAATGCAAAACGTTAGTTATGGAACAACAAATGTTAAGTCTGAATCACCGTTCAGGGAGACACTTCTAAATTAGATCTCATGAACGAATGATGATGGGCGAGGGTGTGGCTATGAACCCCTCCCTCAAACGCTCTTCTACCAATCATTACGCAGTTTCAGAACAATCCATTTGCAATTGTTCTAGAACTTCCCAAACGTGTAAATACATCGATACCCAGACTGTTTGATCAGCTTAGGTATTGACTGAATCAAAATAAGTGCATTGTCTTTCATCACGATTCTTTTCAAGTAGTTTTATAATTTAATGTTTAAACACTTGATCATCATGATCAATATTTAACTGAACAAAAGTGTCAGTATTTAAAAACAGTTGTTTTAAAAACAAGGGGTACAGTTTATAGAAATGGGTTTGAAAGGGGTGCACACATGGAAAAAAGTTGGGAACCACTGAGAGGGCAAGGGTGGCCCAGGCAGAAGGTACAACCCACACAAAGGCCCTGGGGTATAAAGGAATTTGGCACATCTGTGGATCGGTAAAGTTGCCGAACCAACTGAAGCAGCATCAGAAAGATGAAAAGTAAAGACAAACTCAGAGAGGAAGTGGATGGCAGAGTACCCAGGGCAGACTTAACTTTGCACACAGAATAAACATTTCTGTACTCTGTGTCCCACTGAATCTACAGATAGCTTTGGGTAATAGGGACATTTAACAGTATCCTATGAATATAGGATATCTTTCTACTTGTTTGTGTCTTCTTCTATTTCTTTCCTCAAAATCTAATAGTTTTCATTATATAAGTCTTTCCCCTCCTCAGTTAAATTTATTCTTAAGTATTTTATTGTTTTTGATGCTATGGTGAATGGGATTGTTTTCCTTTTTTTCTTCTGTTGTCGGCATATAGAAACCAACAGATTTCTGTACCCTGACTTTGTACCTTGCAACTTTAATGAATTTGACTAGTTCTAGTAGACGTTTGGTAAAGTCTTGAGGATTTTCTATATGTAAGATCACGTCATGTGTAAACAAAGACAATTTTACTTCCTTCTTTTCCTACGTGGCTGCCGTTTATTATTTTTTTTTCTTGCTCGATGGCTCTGGCTGGGACTTCCAGGACTAATTAGAATAGAGTGGTGAGGGTGGGCACCCTCACCTTGGTCTGGATCTTAAAGGAAAAGCTTTCAGCCTTTCACCAGCCTCTCACCCACCCAGTACGATGGTGGCTGTGGGTCTGTCATGGCCTTTAATGACATTGAGGCACATTGCTTCTACACCCAATTTGTTGAGGTAGTTTTATCATAAAAGGATGCTGCATTTCATCAAATATTCTTGTTTTCTGCATCTGCTGAGATGGTCATACGATTTTTATCTTTCATTCTATTCATGTAGCATATCACATGTATTGATTTCTATATGTTGAACCACCCATGAAACTACGTGGCTCAGAATTTTGAGGCAAAGCGATCAACCCATGAATGAAGACACACGTCTGCTTGGAAAGATCTTACTAAACCAAAATCATCAAGGAATGCAGTCCTAGGGCAAGAACACAGAGGTGGACACGGTATAAGTCGCCTTTCTTAACATGTAACAGCCATCATTTCCTCTGTGTCTGCAAAAGCATTATTTTTGCTCATTCAGGTGACATAAATCCAAAGTAAAAAACTGAAGACTGTCAGGCCATGTTGCCAACAACGTCTTAAAGACAGCTCAAACCCTGTAGGAAAGCAGGTCTGTTTTGTATCTGACCTTGACTTGGGAAAAACCAACCATCTCCCTGAAGGGACACTTGTGTCTGGATGTCTTAAGAAATCTCAAGAGCCACAACTATCTAGTCAGGGTATGCCCTGAAGTATTGTTTTGTTCATTGTTACTTTATCTTTTTGTAATATACAAACTAAAGGAATTAAACCAGGGACTGAGAGAGAAGGAGAGGGAGAGAGAGGGAGAGAGAACTCAAAGCGTGCCAACTCCAAGTCGGCAGGGTGAATCATTGCCCTCACTCCTTTAGTAAGCTAGCATACCTGCCAGGCCATTTAAATTCACTGAACTTGTTTTGTTTCCTATCACGCTAGGTGCCTAAGTAAGTGTGCAGCTGCTAACTCTCAGCAATTAATGAATGACTCAGTTTTTTTTTTTCTTTTCAGCTCTTCCTCAAAGGACGTCAAATAGTCCCTTCAAGTATTCTAGAATGCCTTGCCCTGTGATAGAATGCAACAAACTGATAAGCCAGAGAGGGATGCAGCTACTTTTCCCCCAATTCAGATACCACATCGAGAGACAATTAAGACGGAAGAGCTGATTCTCCCTGCTGGAAGAAAGGAGCTGAAGCCTTTTTTCCTGCGATTTTCTCCCTGGGGAATCACTCGAGGAAGCGTTTCTCAACAGGAAGTAACAGAAACAGTTCCAGTGAAAGACCACAGTCAGGGTCCACTATGATACATGGAGTCCCTCTGCACCCTCATCACCAGTCTGAGGTGTAAATAATGTTCACCATTTTTTCAGGTGAAGCAAATGAAGCTTGAAGAGACTAACCTGGGGTCCCCTCAGTGTGGGGGCACTGACAGATTCAGTGATTCCATGTTGGGTCGCTCTGAGCCCCAGCTCTGCCTCTTTTACTACATCATGCTAATTCCAAATGCCTTTCCCTTACTGGGAGACTAAAATCGCTGATTCTGTGAATGCGAACTGCCCAGTTATTAAAGCGTCAGCAACTCCTACCCGCCAGCATAGCACCCCGTCTCTATGCCATTTCTAACAGTGAAGAAAATGAAATAAACCACCTAAAAGACAGTTTTGTTCAACATCTCACTGACTGTTTTTCTCCATGACCGATTTCCCTCAGGACCCAGCATGTGTTCTTTCTCATTAATAATGTGACAAGTCTGATTACAGATTGCTCATATCTAAAACAAATTAACACTCTGGGGGGAAAGAGGAGGAACGCTCTCATTTTAAAGAACCTGGGAATCTCTCCTTCCAAAAGGAGGAGGTCCCCCAAAGTTTCACTAAAGCATTTAGAGGCGTCATGGCAATGAGGGTAACACGTCATTGGGGATACGATGTCCAGTATCAGTAGAGATATTTGCAAATCTTTTTTTTTTTTTTTTTTTTTTTATGGTTCCCTGGCTGGGAATCAAAGCCAGGCCGTGGCATTGAGAGCACCGAAGCCTTAGCCACTACACCACCAGGGAACCCCATTTGCCAAATCTTTAAGTTACCTGACACGTGGGATATGGCATCTTCTCCCTTTGAGTTCTCTGTTTAACACAAGAGTCTGTGTATTTCTTAGGACAGTTACAACACTCTGCCTTCAGTATTTTGTGACGACCGTGTTCACCCTTTAATCTTCTGCTGTATGATGCTGATGAGCCTCAATTTTGACTCTCGTGCAGTTAAGCCTCCGCCCAGTGCCCTTTAAAAACGAGCTACTCCAAATCGCTGGTTCTTCACAGTCAGGCCCTGGTGTCTGGATCCCAGAGCCATCTCTCTTTTTCCTTCCAAATATGCCCTCCAAACCAAGCAAGTTCCCCTTCTTTGCGTGTGGCAGTGGGAGGAGGGGGCATTCTAACCTCTCCGTGCATTTCTTTGGGTCACATTTTAGGAAGTCAACATGAAAAAGAAGACAGGCTTGGGGATGTCCCCATGGCCTGGTGGCTGACAACCGTGAAGAGGAGCGTCACCTCCCTGCGGCCCTTCACACCAGGGAGTTCTGCCGATGGGAAATCTTCTTCACCTTGTCATCCGGACCCCAGGGGCCGGGGAGAAACAGGGTTTCCCTGCCCTGCGCTCTCTCCTCACGCCCCTCTCGCATCTACAAAACAAGCTATGAAGAACATTGCTTTCGTCATCATCCCCCTTTCTAGTGTAAAATTGACCTTTTCAGGGTACACAGCTGTACAAATTGTGTTAACACACATCCAGGTTCACGTTATGACGATCACAATCAGCACAAAGAACAGTTCCATCATCCCCCCCCCCCAAATAAAGTCCTTTTCCACTCTCTTTTCATGGTCACGCCTTCCCTCTATGGGTACCCCTGGTCCACGGCGAGGCTGAGTTCTGTAGACAAGCCACCATCATGGCTGAGGCTGAAATGACAGTGGACAGGTGTGAGGGCCACTGTGGGCGTGGTGACCACCTGGCGTTCCTCCCCAGGTCTGCAAACTTTACAAAGAGCAGCTTCTGTTCCGAGCCCAGGCACCCCGGCCTGCAGCGTGCTTCTCCGTGAGCCATTCTGAGCGCTGGGAGGTCTGCTCCTTACCGGTCACGCACAACCACACAGGATAGGTCCTCGGGCCTTGCCCACAAACCCAAGAGCAGTGAGGGGACTGGAGAAACGGGCACAGGGTTCACAGAGCACAGGCCTGAAGCACGCATGTTCAGAGGCAGCGAGCCGTCACAGGCAGTCCTGCTGGGTAACAACGTGGCCCGGCCCTCAGAGGTCTGCAAGGCCGGTCAGAGGGCTGGCTTGTCTCTGTTCCATAATAGCGGGGACTCCAGCCAGGAGACTGCAAGGCTGGGGCTGACCTCGTGGCCAGCCGGGGCTGGGGTCCTCTGCAGGTTCACGCATTCCCATGTCTGGGGACCAGCTGGGACTAATGGAAGGCTAGAAGTGCTGACCAGAGCACCAGATGTGGCCTAGTGACCCCAGGCGGTCACACCGGGGGACTTGGGGTCCCCAGGGCTGGGGTCCCAGCAAATACAGTGGCAGCCGCATCACTTTTATCACTCGGCCTTGGACCTGGCGTGTTGTCCCTTTGGCTGGACTCTGTTGGTTCAGTCACCCACTTGCCCAGATTTCAGGAGAGGGGACACAATCCCCACCTGCAATGGGACAAATGTCCAAGAAATCTAGAGTCTGATTCTACAACCACCATAGCTGCCAACCTGGGAAGGGTTTGAGAAGCTCCAGAAAACAGGCCTCTCAGGATTTTGGGGAACCTGATGAGAACCCCAGGAGCCGCCCTCAGCTTCTAGAAATCCCTTCTTATTCTGTGCGAAGAACGCTTTGTGATGGCTTTTCAGCCAGAGGAGCTCTATGATCCCCCTTACAGCCTATTTCTCAAAGATTCTGCTTCTGAACACCCTGAAAGACAAATCAGTGCCTTCAGCTAACTTTATCATGTTTCTCCCCATTTTTGAAAAGAACTACTAGCCCAGCGAGCTCCAAGGCTGCTATTGTGGGATGCCCATTAAGGTTGCCTAGGTAAGGTCCACTCTCTCTTCGGCACGACCCCGCAATTAATCTGCATCACAGCCCCTGGCTTCCTGTCTCCAGACATTAGTTCATCCCTCTTGTCCCATAAGGACGAAGCCCTGTACGCTGAGAAGATTGGCACTCAGTGGCCTTAGGGACACCTATGCCACTGCTTTCCTCCCTTTAGCCATGCAACCTCAGCACAGGGTCACCCCAGGGAGCACGTCACTCCGTAAAAGCGACCTGTTAATGGAGAATCACCATAATCACCTAATCAAGGAAAACTCCATCAAGCCTCAGCTAAAATGTGTGTGCCTCCCTGTCCCCACCCCCTCGTCCTTCCCTTCTCTACGCTCTCCCTCCCTCCCCCTCCTTCCCTCCCTCTCCTC
>PVJL010016800.1:0-19988 GCA_004026885.1 Lyroderma lyra | reverse complement strand
AGTGAAATATTACAGAATGTTGGAGAAAATTGTGACTAACTGTGATATTTGTGAAATCTTCTTACTCAACTTTGAGTCAATAGTGCAGCTGCCAGTAGCAGAGTTTATGATAAAATCTGTGAGTTTATTGACTCTGCTAATAACAAAATGAATTTGTCTCCAGATGAACTTGACAACTGGCCTGCTGTGGATGAAGCTATTTCAGTAACTTATACACTTAATTGAGAAGACATCATAAAAGCTGTTGTGAATCATGGAAAAATGAATGTTTCAGAGGACAAAGAGAGTTATGATGATGAGTGTGAGGTGGAAAAAGTATCCTGACAGAGATCCACTGCAGCATTTGGAACTGTAATAGCTTTTGTAGAACATCAACCCTTCTTTACTTCTGAGCATGTTACACAGCTATACATTATGCAAAAGCTGACTATATGTGAGAGGCATAGGGCCTCAAAGCAAAGTAGTATTTGTTCGTTTTTCAAGAAAGCTGCATGTAAGTTTGTCAATACAGCAACACCTACTGATATAGATCCAAAACCATTTACATCCACTTCTTATGACATGATATCACTTCTTATCATGTCCTACCTACGTCATCAGATCCTGATGATCCATCCTGATGTGATATCTACCCAGTATATTCTCTACTCCTACTGTAACAGTTTTAAGTGTGTATATGTATGTTCTCTTTCTAAGTTGCTTAAAGTTAAAAAAATTATGTTAGTTGTAGGGAGCGCGTGAGCCAGAAGCCAGGTCCTTTGAGTAAACAGGTTTTAGCAAGGCTACCTGTGTGCTTGGAGTCCACAGTTCAAGGGTTTTGCAAGGCAGCCCAGAGCTGGCTGCACAAGGACAATGCTCGGAGTGTGGTTTCTGGCTTCTGGAAAAATATGACATTAGGAGCAAGGCTGTTTTGGTCTCTGGAAATGATTCGAGACATAACTTATGGCCTGCCTGCCTTGAAGAGAATAATAATAATATAATCAGTAATGCCTTAGCAACATGTACCAAAATATTAATTAAATGCAGTTGTCTATAACTATATGTCCTAGTTAAGATGTACTTTCCAGTCTCGCTTTACTGATTTACCCTTATGATTTCACTTGTTTTGCCCACCCTATAAAATAAACTTGCTGCTGCCAGGCGGGGTCTCTATGTCTCCATCAGAGCGCAGAGAACCACCCGGTCCCAGCTTTTCTGTCTATTTCTGTGTCTGTGTGTTTTTTCTTCATTCCCCATCACCTCCCCTCCGGTTCACCTGTTCACCCACGCAGGTCGCGGCAAGTGGCGTCCGAACAGGGACCGGAGTACGAAGGAACTCACATTGTCAGAGGAGGGAATGGTCCTGAGGGGTGATCGCAATTAAAAGAGTGTTAATGGCCATCAGCTTTTAACAACTAAAGTAAGTGGGAGCGAAATACGAGCACCGGCTGTAAAATATGGGACATTCAGAATCTAAGGAAAGAGAGCTCTATGTAGCTATGTTAAAGTGAATGCTGCAAGCTAAAGGCAGCAATGTAAAAAGGGATCAGCTTTTAGAGTTTTTAGATTTTGTACATAAAACCTGTCCTTGGTTTCCTGAGGAAGGAACTGTAAATAATCGAACATGGGAAAGGGTAGGAAAACAGCTGAGGGAGTGTTATGCAGCCAATGGGCCAGAAAAACTCCTGTACATGTTTTTGCTTTGTGGATGTTAATTTAAGCATGTTTAGACCACAGACCAGCATGTGTGCAATTGCCTGAGGAAGGTAATTCTATGACTTTAGCTAAGACTATACAACTAAAGGGATATGAGAAATTACGCTCACTAGTCCCTGATTTTGCATAAATTTCCGATGAGTCTCTCCCTCCAGAATATAAAAAAGAACTTAAAAAGGAGGCTAAATGAGACAAACAACAAAGAGATGAGAAAGATTTTGATTCAGAGAGTGAGGAGTCAGATAGTGAGGATGAAGGCAGCCTTCTGCAGGGAGTTCAAAAGCTTTTTGCAGACTTGCCATCTACAAGAAGGGCAACTGCTCCTGAATGGCCAACAGAGGCACTTAAAATGATGCCTAAAAGAGGCACCTCTGTGTTTCATATGTCTCCTTTACAGTTGGCTTTACAAGAAGCTAGAAAGGCTGGAGAAGATATATGTAATTTTATTTTATTTTTTATTTATTTTTTATTTTTTTAATTCATTTTTATGTAATTTTAAAGGGGAGTTTCCAGTAATTGAAAAACCAGACCCTAATAACCCAGGACAGATTTTAAGACACTATGAGCCTATTCCTTTTAAAACTTTGACTGGGCTCAAAAATGCAGCATCAATGTATAGCCCCACTTCTCCTTTTGTATTGAGTTTGGTGGAGTCTTTACAAGACAATCCTTCAACTCCAAATGATTGGAATATTATTGCCAGAGCCTGCCTCAATGGAGGAGATTATCTATTATGGAAAACAGGATTTCAGGAGTTGTGTGAGGCTCAGGGTCAGCACAATCATGATGCAGGAGTGCCCATTACTTGAAGTTATGGGGTCTCTGCAACCAGGGCTCCCGTCTCCTTCAGCCATACATTTAAATCATCATTTGATAATAATAGATTTAAAAGATTGCTTTTTTACTATTCCCTTACATCGTGCTGACTGTAAGCATTTTTCTTTTAGTGTTCCTTCTTTAAATCAAAAGGAACATATGAAAAGATATTGCTGGAAGGTTTTGCCACAGGGCATGGCTAATAGCCCTACATTATGTCAGGAATTTGTGGCACAGGCCATCCAGCCTGTCCAAACAAAATATCCCGGAGCTTACTGCATTCATTATATGGATGACATTCTTATCAGTCATGCTAATGTTGATACTTTATATCAGATGTTCTCTGATCTTGAAATTGCTTTAAAGATTGCAGGTCTTTGTATTTCCCCTGAAAAAAAATACAAAAAAAAAAAAAAAGCTCCATCTCGATATCTTGGTTGTGTAATTGAAGGCAAACAAAGTATTTCACAAAAAGTAACTATATGAAAAGACCAACTCAATACTCTAAATGATTTTCAAAAACTGTTAGGAGATATTAATTGGTTGCGACCAACATTAAAATTAACTACTGCAGAATTTAGTCCTTTATTTGAAATATTACAAGGAGATTCAGATCCTTCTTCCCTTCGTACATTAACTGCCCAAGCAAGGGAGGCACTGCAATGGGTCAAGCAAGCTATTAACAAGTCTCAGCTCACTCGGGTGGATCCTAACAACTTAGTTTACTTAATCATTTTTGACACTCCTCATACTCCTACAGCTGCCTTATGGCAAGCACAGGGAGTTATAGAATGGATCCATTTGGCTCATTCACCTACCAAACTCATTATGCCTCTTTTTGTTCTTGCTGCTTCTTTAATCATTAGAGGATGGTGGTGAGTTCGTGAACTTCTAGGATCTGAACTGTCTGTCATCATTGCTCCTTTCTCTGTACAACAATGGTTGTGGCAATTGGGTGATTGCTGGCAAGTTGCTTTAGCTAATTTTCCTGGTCAAATTTCAGTGCATTATCCATCTAATAAATTTATTCAATTCACTAATTGACATGGTTTTATTTTCCCAAAAGTTATTGTGGCCACCCCCATTTCAGGAGCCCACACTGTATTTACTGATGGCTCTAGTTCAGGGTATATTGGATATTATTCACAAACTGGTAATAGAGTTCAAAATACTTGTTATAACTCTGCTCAAAGAGCTGAACTTTGGGCTATTCTCATGGTCTTTACTGACTCAAGCTCTTAGTATTTACAGTGATAGTAATTATGTTGTTCATGTTGTAAAATTAATTGAGACTGCAACTATTGGTCATACTAATAGTGAAGAATTGTTTCAGCTTTTTATTCAATTACAACAGCTTATCAGAGCTCCTATACAGCCTTGTTTCATTGCTCATTTGTAAGCACATACCAATCTGCCTGGTACTCTAACAAAAGAAAATGCTTCTGCTGATTTCCTTGTATCAGCTGCTCTTTCTTTAAATCCTTGGGATGAGGCTTGTCAAGCACATGCCCTTCATCACCAAAATGCAGCTTCCCTTCATAAAGAGTTCAAAATCACAAGGGAACAAGCATGACAAATTGTAAAATCTTGCCCCCCAATGCCTTATACATATTCCTGTCTTGCCTGCAGGAATTAATCCTCGGGGCCTTAAATCTAATCAATTTTGGCAAATGGACATGACTCATGTTCCTGAATTTGGACGGTTTAAATATGTTCATGTTAATGTTGATACTTAATTCATTTTTGCAACAACGCAAACGGGAGAAAGTGCTAAACATGTAATTAGTCACTGTATTGCTGCTTTTGCAGTTATGGGCAAACCTCAACAAATTAAAACTGACAATGGTCTGGCTTATATTTCTCAGAGTTTTCAACAATTTGCTCTTCAAATGGGCATTCAGCTTAAGACTGGCATTTCTTATAATCCACAAGGACAAGCTATTGTTGAAAGAGCTCACAAAACACTAAAAATTCAATTACAAAAAATAAGAAGAGGGACTATAGGGTATTCCCCTACCCCTCAAAATTATGTTAACCATTCTCTTTTTATTTTGAATTTTTTTGGGATGAACAGGGAGTTTCCCCTGCAGATAGGCATTTTCAAAAGATGCCCTCTTTGCAGAGAGGCAAGATAATATGAAAAAATTTGGCTACCGGATAGTGGCGTGGGCCAGATCCAGTACTAATGTGGGGAAGAGGATTTGTTTGTGTTTTTCCAGAAGGAGATTTACAGCCCACATGAATTCCTGAACGGCTTGTAAAACATCATGAATCCCGAGGACCTCATTCCACCCCTGCAGAAGATGAGACTCATGGAGCCGATGACCATTCCAAAGGACGAGACGCTGGAACCAACCACGATATTCCCAGAAAATAAATCCTTCAAAAGGGCAGGACGACCCCTTGCAGTGACCACTAAAAGAAGCCAGACTCCAACTTGGGGTCAGCAAAAGAAGCTGACCCAGGAGGGCTTCACTCTTGTACGGAATAGAGGAATGACTGTTTCTCCTGAGACTCTGTTCTTGGCCATGCTCGCTATTGTGAGCACCCAGGTGATGAGAGTACAGGGGGACACATATTGGACATAAATAGTCTTCTAAATGTCCTTGATCCTGCTCAAGTAGCTCAAGTTATTCTAACAGAACTTAAAGGGTTCAATCCATTAAATGTTTTAAAACATTCTGTGTGGTACTTGTTAGCTATTGTATGCTTGATTGGTATTTTGTTTGTTCTTTTCTTGGTCGGCTGCCGAGTCCTCCAGTCCCGAGTCTGAGACTTCCAATTAATAACACATCATCTCATCTTAAACAAAAAATAAAAAAGGGGCATAATTTACCTCACATCACCCTGTATGGCCCCAGAGGATGGCTGGTTAGTCAATGACGGGTAAGATTCCTCAAGGGAGGAACAACCTAAGACAGGCACAGTCACATAGGGGCCAACAGGAGAGAGCTTGGGCTCTACACAGGTGAGGCACAGCTCCTCATCCTCTCTGAAGTTACTCCCTTGCCCCCTGGCTGACTTGTTTCCCACTACAGCTTAGCCTCAGATCTGATGAATTGAGCTCAACCATTCCCTCCAATTGAACACGCATTTTCTCAACTTAAAAAATAAATAAGGGGGAGATGTAGGGAGCGCGTGATCCAGAATCCAGGTTCTTTGAGTAAACAGGTTTTAGCAAGGCTACCTGTGTGCTTGGAGTCCACAATTCAAGGGTTTTGCAAGGCAGCCCAGAGCTGGCTGCACAAGGACACTGCTCGGAATGTGGTTTCTGGCTTCTGGAAAAATATGACATTGGGAACAAGGTTGTTTGGTCTCTGGAAATGATTTGAGACATAACTTATGGCCTGCCTGCCTTGAAGAGAATAATAATAATATAATCAGTAATGCCTTAGCAACATGTACCAAAATACTGATTAAATGCAGTTATCCATAACTATATGTCCTAGTTAAGATGGACTTTCCAATGTCGCTTTACTGATTTACCACAATGATCTCACTTGTTTTGCTCACCTGATAAAATAAACTTGCTGCTGTCAGATGGGGTCTCTGTGTCTCCATCAGAGCGCAGAGAACCACCCAGTCCCAGCTTTTCTGTCTATGTCTGTGTCTGTGTGTTTTTTCCTTCATTCCCCATCATCTCCCCTCTGGTTCACCTGTTCACCGGCGCAGGTCGTGGCAGTTAGTGAAGTTAATTAAGTTCAAACATTTATTGAGTGTCATTTAACTAAAATAACACACAAAGCTGTTTTTGTAATAAAGCTGTGTTACATTAAGTTCTTTGTCTTTATTTGTCATAATTTGTTTTTAATTACTGTATTTTAATATTGATATCAAGGCAATACAGAGTTTGTGGTATGGTATGGCATAGTATGGGCTATAGTATTTGTTAGACCAATTTTTAATAGTAACTCTTAAGCAACCAGAAACTACATTTATCTGTCATCTACTAATCCCCATGGGTGCAAGTTAATTGGAAGTCTACTGTAAATATGCAAATGCTGAAGGAGAAATAAAGATTCATGTTCTTTTGAGAATATATGACTGCTAATGATTTATTTTATATGTGCACACATTCATTTATGTATATATATGCATACACACAAAAATACACACCTTACAGTTTGTGAAGTTCTTCTATGTCTACTGGGCTATTTGAGTCTCACAACTCTCTAAGGCAGACAGGGCAAAGATTTGCAGCTTCATTTTTATATTTAAAATTTTTATTGTAAAATTTATTGGGATGACATTGGTTAGCAAAAATTACATTGGTTCCAAGTGTACAATTCTACCATGCATTGTCTATGTGTTGCACAATATGTTCACCACCCAGAGTCTGGTCTCTTTCCATCACCACATATTTGACTCCCTTTTCCTCCTCCTGTAGCTTCATTTTTAAATGAAGAAACTGAGGCTCATTGAAATAATATGCTCAAGTTTACACAGCAAATTAGAGGAATTGTTGAGGTGTTAGATCTCTGTTATCTACTGGAATTTCCTATAATAATTACTTATGGATGCTTCTGATGAGCTTTTCATGAACACCTAGAAATGCCTACAGAGACCAACTTACATTACTTGTCAAACTAAATCTCTTTGAAGTGATTTCAAAGTAAAATAATTTCCTAATCACAGATATAAAAGTTTTTACTTTATCTCATCTCATCTCATTCATCCAGTGTATATTTATTGAATACCTACAGTGGACACTGTTCTTAACTCATGACTTGCAGTGGTTAAAAAGGAAGTCGTGATCCCTTTCTTATAAAATTTACAGTCAAGTCATTTACTGAATTACATAGAAATATGGTAATTGACTTTAATTAAGGAGCCCACATTCCTCTCATCTTGACTCCTTTAGGTAATAATAGTTCCCATCTGCTGAAAGAGAGAAATATTTTTGGGGCATACAGAGGGTGATAAAGTTCTTTGTGCTACATTTATTTTTTAATTGTAAGATAATGTTTCTGAGGTACGCCACTGAAAAATTAGTTATTTTCCATTGTTGGTATTAATTCTTCCCACATTCAAATCAGACTGAGGATATTCCTGGCAGCTGACAGAGAACATACAAGTCCCAAGCATAAATCAACAACAGCAATCCTAGAGCAATACAGACTTGATAGCAGCCTTTTCTGTGTTATACAGTGAGCAGCCCTGTGAGTTGGTGGTCCAGGATGCCAGTGTGTCTTTGTCAAGTAATCAATAATATCTAATGCAATAGACACATTCTTCCTGCTCCTTTAGTCAGTGTTTTGACATACAAAGATCACATTAAAGTCTTATGAAGGTTAAGCAGAGTTCTAGATGAAGTGTCAACTAACCTGGATCTTGAAGGATGAGTATGATTTTGTTAGAAGCTACCACACTGCTTTTCTAGGAATCCACTAAGATCAACCTTCACTTTGTTTTTATTTCTATATGAGTTTTTTTTCACTATGTTTTTTTATTCTTACTTTTACTTTTCAACTGAAAGTCCACATGAGCCAGGTATATATTGTGTGGCAAGCAGGAAGTGAAAAACCACAGAGGTAAACTACACTATAAAATTTGTGAGTGGGTGTTGGCAGTCTGCATTGGGGGAGGCAAACAACAGAGCTAAGCACTTGCTGAAATTACTTTCTATCAGCCAGGCAAGATACAGTCAAGTCAAAGGATGACAATCTTGGGCAAAAACAACAAAGAAAGAAACCAAGTTTGGAAATTACTCTCTAGGGGTGTCATAGCAAATCAGGAGAAATTCTAGGAGGAGTAGGATGATATAGTTCAAAGAGCAGGGCATGGAGGACCAGAGAACTTCAATTCTGATCCTAACTCTGGTGATAATATGGTCTGTGACTTCAAACAGGCCACTTCCCTTTTCTAACATTTGAACTTTATTTATTTGCCTTTGCATAATAGAGTAGAGAGCAAGAATAGCCAGCAAACACTATCCTAGAATCCAGAAGCTTAGAAATGGAAATACTAAAGAGGCCCTAAAATGCATTTATACCAATACCCATCCTTACCATTTCTACATCGTCTAAAACAAGAGTGAACCAAAAATTTATTTTACAAAACTTTTTCCATTGAAACCCTGGCCTGGAGAATTCAGTATGTAGATTAACCCCAAAAAGACCTTGTTTGCCTGTGTAAGCAAGTAAACTCTTTGTAATTTTATTTATTTAATTGTTAAATGGTACAGAAACACAGATACAGAAAACGGCATCACTGGTTAGAAAACAGAGGTTCAGAGAGATCTAATAACTTATCTAAAGTCAAACAACTAATAAGAGTCATGGCTTGTCCCAGAACTTGTTTATCTCACTCCAGAACCCAGGCAGACAGTTCCCAGAGCATGGAAGGCTGATGAGGGGCTGGATGGAAAGGATTCGGTCCCACCCACATATATCCAGCTCAGAGACCAAAACACTCTGCCCCCTGGGTTTTACACCATGCTGTGACTTGCCTCTTTGCTTCTCAAAGTTGGGGGCTGGAACCAGGTGAATTTTCAGGAAGCTTCCCATTCCACAGCCAGGTTCAATTTGAGGGTTTACTTTTGGTTCATAGGAAGTATCGTGTAGTGGTTTCATGCCAGATCTATAAAATCAGACTGTCTTGTGTTTGGATACCAACTGTATGGTTAATATTAATTATCTTTGTCTCTGGCTGTAAAGTGGAGATTATAAATAGCAACTACCTAATGGGATGTTTCAATTAGTCAGCATATATTTATTGAGTGCCTTTTAGGTACTAGGCATGGACCTAGGTTCTAGGGTTACAGCAGAGAACAAGCAGAGAAGAATCTTGGTCCACATGGAAACAGATAAATAAGACAAGTAAGTTAATATACAACATCTAACATGGTAATAAATGCTATGAATTAATGAGAGGAGGATAGAGTGTTATGATCGTGGTGGGGGTTGCAATTTTAAAGAGAAGTTAGGGAAGGCCTTAATGAAAAGATTAGTTGAAGCAGGTGAGGGGCAAGACGTGTGGATACCTGGGGAAAGAACATTACAGGCAGAGGGCACTAAGAGTATAAACGTTCTAGGGTGAGAAGATATCAGGTCTGGGAACAGAAAGGAAGCTCGTATGACAGGAAAGGGTTGAGTAAGTGGATCTGAGAGAATTAAATGATGTAATGTATTCGAAGTGTGCAGCACAGGGCCTGGCACTAAGGGGCCCTCAGCAAAGTTGTTGTGTGGCAGGAAAAAGAAACACTAGCAGGACTGCAGGGACCTACCCAATCTAGCTGCACAAACTAGATTTGAGCCCCCTTATATAAGTATGTAGTGTGTTTAGTGGGGCCATTTTCCTCTTTTCAACGAAGAACATTGTCTTGCTAGAGAACAGTGAGATCTGCAGCTAATGCCACTTTCACCTGGGAGCTGGGACTTGGACTAATGGCCCGCTCACGTGCTAGCCTCACTGAGAAGGCTGGCAGAGAGTAAAGTGAGTGTCCTTGAAGTGATTTTCTAGGCCATCTGAGGGCAGAGTGGGGTTAGTGCTAAGGTTCTATGATCATTTATTGGGGGTAACAGGCTAGTGAAATGTGGCTCTGTGGCCTCTTTTTTACCTGTAAAGTAGGGAGCCTCAGGGTGTTTCAGGTTGTACATACAAACACAACTACCATAACTCAGGCCCAGGCTAAATGGAATCTTCATAATCCTATGAGGTAACAGCTACTATTCCTCTTAGTTCACAGAAGATAAATCAGAAATGAGAAATGAGAGCACATACACTGCCCAAGATCAACCAAGGTGATGAGAGATGATGCCAGAGACATGCTCAGATGACTGTTGCATGCATGGGAACCAGAGGTTGGTATGGAAGTTATAATATAGAGCCAGGAAATGGGATGTAACACATGCTGGCTGGGAATCATCAGGGATAGGAAAAAGAGATAGGTTCCTGAACCAAGCATTCCCATCAGCAATTGCATCATTTATGGAGTGCTCACCATCTTCCAGGCAGCTCAATAAGGCTTTACACCATTACTTCATTTTACCCTCACAGCAACTCTGAAAGGTAGGTACATTAATCCCCATTTTGTCAGAGGAGAAATTAAGGCTCAGAGAGATTAAATAACTTGGCCAAGGCCACATGGACAGGGAGTAGCAGAGCTGGGAACCAAATTAGATATGGTTGACTCCAGAGCCTAGGCTTCCAGCAACCAATCATTCTAATCTATGTGTGATAAGTATATACTGGTGAATGGCCACCTTGAAAGCCCAGAGTTAGAATGCCCAGACCTTCCTAGCCTGCAAATAAATAATCTTATGCCTGTAATAGCTGCAGTAGACAGGTTGGGATTCTTCTTTCCTTTGCCAATGTATCTCCAGGCAATTAGGTTCAATCTCCCAGGGAAATTTTTCTAATTTTTAATTCTAATTCAACATCAACCAAAACTTTTAGAAAAATCTATAGATTTCAGTTCTAATTTTGCACAAGCATGTATGTATAGCTTGTCGGAACACTACAGAGATTTTATTAATTTATCTTCTGTATTAACTCATAGCTACTGGAAAGCATAATTAAAAATTAGATGTCATTAAAAAATCAATTAAAAGAATTGAAGAATTCTAGAGAAATTTTACTTTTCAATGCAGTTGCAATTGAAAAAAAAAAAAAAGACTATGTCAAAAGTTCTAAGAACAAATGAGGATAACAAGCACCTGACCAATCACTAAAAGCATCACCAGGCTACTGTGTTTAAAAGTATGAAGCCTCAGAGAATGAGTCCAGAGTCACTAAAAATTCTATTTTCAATTTAGCACTGGTGTTGTTAGATGATCTTTGGACAATCGCCATGCTGTGTATTTTCCATTTGTCCCTCCAGCTCCATTCACCACCATTCTCCATCCTATTCTGTGCTCTAAAAGGCAAACCCATGGTGGATTGTATCACTTGGGCTCTCTATCTACTGAATTCCAGTTGGGTTTGATCAATGAGAAGCACTGGCCAAAAACAGATGGGTGGAAGAGAGAGAAAGTGGGGTATTTATTACCCTGGCTCCTTTACTGTCCAAGTACCCCCCCAAAATTCATAAATTGAAACCTAATCCCTGATGTGATGGTAATAAAAGTAGGACATGTGGGAAGTGATTAGATCACAAAAGCGGAGCCCTTATGAATGGGATAAGTGTGATTAAATAAGAGACACCACAGAGCTCCCTTGTCCCTTTCCTCATGTAAGGACACAGCAAAAAGACCACCACTGTGACCCAGAAAGCAAGTGCTCAGCAAATACCAAATCTGCCAGTGATTAGATTTTGGTCATCCCAGCCTCCAGAACTGTGAAAAATAAATTTGTTTATAAAATAGTCAGTTTATGATATTAGTCCTAGTAGCCTATATAGACTAAAATACTGGGCCACGAGTTAGCATAGCCTGCGTTCCTTCATCAAAAGTCACATCTTCTGCTGTGCAGTCCCCATTCTGCAGCTACATCTTTCAGTGGATCCTGTATCTACTCCCTTTCCTTGCTTCTTCAGGCTAGGGGTGGTAACAGCTCCCTTTTGTGGCAAAACCCACAGTCCCTCACCATTCCTTGTCACCTCCCTTATGTATTTCCTTTACCCAGACAACAAGCACCTTTGTAAGTATTCCCTTTCTTACACTCTCCTCATTACCCCTATAGGTACAGTATCTCTTTCCTGCCAGTGTCATGATGAATGCACACATATAACATCTGTGGCTTCTATTTGGGTAATGGAAATTTATCTTCCAACCATACCAGAGAGACCCAATAATTCACTAAATATTTATGGAATGCTAGTATGTGCCAGATACTAAAAAAAAGAAACAAGAAAGGCCGTAACGCCCATGGCCTTACTAATAGGAAGTGATGGTATTTCAATCCCAGTAGTGGATAGCACTTCATTCCATCCCACCCTTCTCCAGCATTTCCAGCAGAAACCTCAGAGCTGGGGGTGGGCTTGACTTACTCACCAAGGATCATCTGCCCTGCTCAGATAGAGTTTCTTCCCAATAAGCTCTGAGCTCTGGGATAGCAGGTTTAGGGCAAGGTATAGAATATGTGTGTCATGGAGCCTGGAGATAAACTTTTCATAAGGAATATTTATGTAAAAATAATAACCATAATTAAATGTAAAAAATAAATGCAAGGGTTTTGAATCTCCAAAAGTAGAGTTGCATGTCAAGCACTTTCATTTGTCTGAAGAAATACATCTGAAGTATAAGGCCTGAAATATAGTAAAACTCCATTAATGATAACAACAATAATAACAATGAAAATAATAGCTAATTGTTACACAGTGATTAGAATATGGCAGGTACTTCTTGAAAGTCTTTTGTATTTATTTTAACAAGATGAATCCCTATGATCTTATGAAGTGCATCTTGTTATTAGCCTTATTTTCCAAGTGAAGAAATGGAGGTATCAAGAGTGTATTCATTTTCTATGGTTGCTATAACAAATTGCCACAAACATATTGACTTAAAACAAGAGAAAAATAGCATTTCATTGTTCTAGCAGCAGAAGTCCAAAATCAGTATTATTGGGATGAAATCAAGATGTCAGCAGAGCCACATTTCCTCAGAAGGTTCTAGCAGTGAATTCGTTCCCTGACATTTTCAGTTTTTGTGGCTCCGGGGATTCCTTAGCTTGTAGCCATATCACTCCAATCTGTGATTACTCCATGATCAAATTATTTTCTTCTCTTTTGTCTACGTCAGTGGTTCCCAACATTTTTTTCACTGTGTAGCCCCTTTAAATCTATTTGTATAAATTTTACCCCTTGTTTTTAAAGCACTGTTTTTAAATATTGATATGTTTGTTCAGTGCCTATCTTAATGTGAAACAGTGAAAATGAGGTGATAAGTCAGGGAAAAAAATACTGCACTAAATGTGCAAACTACAGATTCAATTTTACAATATTCATAACACAGTTAGATATTGATAATAATTATCCAGTATTAAAGAAAATTTTAACTTGTTAATAATAACATTTATCTATATTATCTGAAAGAGCTGTAATAATTATTATTCAGATCACTAGCCATTGAAACATTGTTAGTGAGGTTGCTGAGATTGCTTTTATGTACTTAGTTTCTTGAAATCAGGTTCAAAATCAGATACAGTCTTAAATCTGGACTTGCATTATGCTTGTTGCAATACTTATTTTTTATGAAGTGGTTAGAAGAAAAAGCTCTCTCAATTTGTACAGTATTAGTAAATAGCAATAAATATTTGAGTGCCTTCTCAATGAGTTGTTCATATTCTTCACTGACATCTACCCAGAAGGTAATAAGATGCTTTCTTTTAAAATAGGAATTTAAAGAAGAATTGATTTTTATTGATTGATAGTTTAGCTTCTTTGAAGAATTCCTCATTGAAGATATCTCCAATTCAGTTGTTTTCTTTTCCACATTGAGGGAATTGCTTATAAAAAGTAATTTTAAGACTTTCCACTTGATTTACAATGTTCTCTTTCATGGTTTTGGATAGGTGCAAGTCTTTCTCAGATAAGAAGTTGTGCAAAGTTTCAAAAACTTCAGACTGCACTCTTTCAATACACGCTTCCCAAAAGTTCAGGTTTTTAATCATTGACTCAATTTTCAGTTACTTTGGATATAGTGATTGAGCTGTTTTGAAGTCCCAAATTAAGTATGTTTATTTATAGAAAAATATCTGATAAATATGTGAGACTTTGAAGCCAATCACTGTCCTGAAACTTAGGAGCAAGAAGGAAACAATGGTCTTCAAAAAATGCCTAGACTTCATGTTTAAGGTCAAACACCCATGTAAGTACTTTGCCATGAGATAGCCACATTTCCTCCATATACAAAAGCAATGTGCTATGCATGTTGTTTATTTCTTTACGTGGCAGTTTAAATAACCTGGAGTTTCATGGCTGTGACTTAATAAAGTTTACAACTTCTACAATCTCATCAAAAACATCTTTCAGTTCACTAGAAAGAGGCTTGGATGCAAGAGTTTTTTTTATCAATGCAGCAGTGACTTGATGGCCCGTGGGGAACTACTTCTTTAATTCAGCCATGTAATCTTATAATACACCCTTACATAAGCTTACCTTTATAGTGGATACCATAAAAATTCGACCAACTAATTTTTTTCAATGAATTAACCATTGATTGCATTAAAAGTATTTTCACCTGTGGTATGATCTGTCAATGGGTATCAAAGTAACAGGTTTCCCTCAATTTCATTTCCTATCAAATACCTCATGATGACAAACAAAATAAATAAATCAGCAATATTTATACTTTCATGGACCTGGATACAAAAGAATTTGCTCATCAAATCAACATTGTCAGATATTTCCTGAAGTTATTGAAACATTTTATTGTTTGAAAAAGAGACAGTATTGATTTTGCAGACATGTTCCTCCCCAAAAATACAAAAAATGGTATCCCTAACACAAAGATAAATTGTCTTCAGCTATAGTGTGGTTTTTATCACATTTAGCTGTATGATAAACAATACAGTATGAAGTCTCAAGTGCATTTTCATTGTATTTCTTTCCTGACATCATGTATGAAGTAATAGCTGACTGCTTTCCTAAGCACTGAAAATGATATATTTCTTTGTTTTTATACATAGGATATTTAGTTTCTAAATGTCATATGAGTAGAGAGGGTTTCTTGCCACCTTCAGATCATGTTTCCCCACATAAAACACACAAAGGCTTAGGACTATCATCAATCCTTACAAATGAAAACTCATATTTAATATACTCTGCAGAGTATTTCCTTTTCTTCTGTATAGTATCTGAGGCATACACCTTTTTACTATCTGTCAGTGTGGGTGTACTTATACCTGCAGACACATGTTGAGAAGTACTTGGTGATGGGTTATAATCCACATCGAGCTCTGGTTTTACAACCATTCTTGTTTTCAACCACTGATTCATAACTGATATACTTAAAAATCACTGACAACAATAACTAAAACTATGTTAAACATTAAAGAAAACTACTTGAAAAGAATCACAATTAGAGACAATGCACTTATTTTTACTCAGTCAATAACTAAACTGATCAAACAGTCTGACTACCAATGTATTTATGTTTGGGGAAATTCTATAAATGTTTGGGAAAATTCTAGACATGTTGCAAATAATTATTCTGAAACTGTGCATAATGACTGGTAGAAGAATGGTTTGTGGGAAGGGTTCATAGCCAAACCCTCACTAATCATCATTGGCTAAAGTGATCTATCTAATTTTGAAGTGTCTCCATTAATGGTGATTCAAACTTAACCTTTATTGTTCCATAATGAACTTTTTGCATTTTTACTTAACTTTATTTGGTTTCTTCTTCTTCTTCTTCTTCTTCTTCTTCTTCTTCTTCTGCTTCTGCTTCTGCTTCTGCTTCTGCTGCTGCTGCTGCTGCTGCTTCTTCTTCTTCTTCTTCTTCTTCTTCTTCTTCTTCTTCTTCTTCTTCTTCTTTGCCTTTACTGATTATTTTTCTCTTACCCCTGAACTGCACAGCATGTACCCCTGGGAGTACACATGCCACTGCTTTGGAACCAATGGTCTACATCTAATCCCCCTCTCCTTCTCTTTTACAAGGATACCTGTGATTGTATTTAGGGCCTACTCAGATAATCCAGGCTAATCTCCCATATCAAGATCCTTAATATAATCACATTAGCAAATCCTCCTTTCCATATAAGGTAACATATACGGACCCAAGGATTAGGACTTAGATATTTTGAGGGCCATTATTTAACCTATCATAGAGAGGTTAGGTAAGCTGCCTCAAATCACACAGATACCTATTATTATTAATTCTGCATTACTATATTATTTAGGATGATTTATTTCACCTCATTTGTGTAATGGTAGTAAAAAATCCATGTCCTGTGATAAATAAATAAATAATTATTAAGATCTTCAAAGAGAATGTGAAGGTACAAAAGTAGGACCCATGTCTACTTCATCCTTGTGTCTACCCCAGTCCACAGTAAGTATTTAGGGCAAGGTAATTGAAAGAAAAAAATGAATGCATTAGTGATAGAACAGTATATTCACACTGACCTTCTCAGTTTACAAAGTCCTTTCTACCCATTTTCATATTTGACTTCACAATATGTCTGTAAGGAAGGTAATGTAGGTCATACTATACCAATTTTATCTAGATGGAACAGGCTAAGGAAGGCTAATAAAACAATATTGTTAGCAAAAATTATGGAGTGCTTTCTGTGTGCCAAGTACTGTGCTACGTCCTTGCTCAAATTTTCACAGCTAGTAAGTTACTTGATGATAAATAATAGAGCTGAATGTGTACAAAAACAAACAAACAAACAAAACTGAGCTTCTCAGAACACAAGGCCCAGGCTATGCAGGAAGTGAGTAACCAAAGGCTTTGTATTTTCCTCCAAAATATGTCTGGTAAACCCCATGTTAGTAAAATGTCAGAGCATGTGTTCTGATTTGGAGTTAAGAACTTTAGTGTCAGAGAGACTTTGATTCAAATTCACTGGGTTGTTTGGAAGACAAAACAAGGCAGTCTATGTGGGCACTTAGTGCAAAGCCAGGCATTGATATTGAGAAATTGCTATTACTGTTTTTGTTACAGTTATGATTTTAGTTATTATACATTGTACTGTACAGCCAACTTTGGTATGAAGATTTCCACTGCCTGAGTAACCTTCGGTAAAGGATGTGGCTTCCCACTCAAAACTCAAAAGTTTTGATACTTGGTACTCCAAGCTATTCTCTCATCCTCTCTACTCCACATACTTGACCTTCTCTAGGCAAACACTTTTCTGCTGGCCGTGTAATCTGCCACTTAGACACAATCTGGGGTACCAAAGGATTCTGGGTTATGCCTTTCCCTGGCAAAGAGCTTCTTGAAAGCTTAGACTACTCAAAGTGTTCCAAGTCAATTTTGATGCCTATGAGCCTTCTTCTTGAGGACAGGCCTCTAGCCAGTCACCTGTACAACTTGGGTATTTGGCATGAGCATGGCTCTTGGGAAATTTATTTATATCTAGTTCAACAATATCACCCCACCCCTGCTGTTTCACAAAAGATGAGTCCCCTGCTGGGACAAGTGAGTTACTTTGTTCATCATCCTACACTGTCACCAGCCTGGCTAAGGAATGGGCTGGATGAACAATCTGAAAAGCTTTTCAATTCTAATTGTTAATAAAAACCTGAGCTACAAATTCAAGACTGGCTTCCAGGAAAAAAGGTGGCTGTTTGAAGTTATCACTGAAACATATACTGATTTTTTTTGCAATCTAATATTTTTATATTATATTTTATATAATATAAATAATATTATGTGTCAGTAATAGTACTGTTAACTGGAAGTCTAGCAACCAGCACCTTAAGTAACCAGTAACATTTATTTTGTCTGTCATTTGAAATTTTGTTGGTTGCTTGAGTTCCAGTTAACAGAGAGTCTATGTACATTTATCCCATATCCAATAATCCCCATGGGTGCCAGTTAATTGAGAGTTGACTGTAATAACTTTATTTAAGAGTTTCTACGCATAAGACACTGTAGTAACCATATATTATACACATGATCTTAATTCATGCTGACAATGTCTTTATGAGCCATTTCACAGAAGAGAAAGTGGAAGCATTTCTCCAAGGTCACAGAACTAGTAAAACACAGAGCCAGAACGCAAATCCAGGTTTGTGGGATTCCAGAACATGTGCTCTTGATGCTTAAATACTGATGTAAGTTGAGGTGACTTAGCCAATCTTTCTTTATTTCTTTTCCTCAAAAGACTTTTTAAAGCCACTTGCAAAATGACCTCAGGTTCTACCAGAGGGAAGTGCTGCATCTTCTGGGTCTCTGTTCTTTTCTTCATCTCTTCTCTTTTCATCTTGCTTACAAGTTGCCCCACAGAATGAGGGTAATGGCTTATAGTTGTGAAATTTGGGACTTGCACAAGACAGGCTATGTGGCTAGAGAGGAACACAAAATAGGCCTGAAATGCAGCCCATACCTTGTTTCCCAAGCCATTTCACCTCAGGATTGTTACTAAATGTAGGGGAATTTTTTTCCAAGTCACACGAAAGCACTGTATGGGCTACCCCAGTTCCTGCTCAGGTAAAGGTTGTGCATTGAACTGTTTACCATTGGACTTGCTGACTTTTTTGGAGTTTGGGGGATTTAAAAAGTAAGAAGGAGTCACACAATGTCACTAAGAAGGATTCATTAAACCCACCTGGAGATTACAGATAGACCACAGAGAAAAATCTCAACTACATACAAATGATTTAACATTAAATAGATAGTGGCAGATCAACTTATTGTAATGAAGCATTCATTTAGTCATTCATTCATTCAGTCATTTATTTAACAAATATTTCCTGAGCTCCTGTTTGCCATGTATTATGCTGGATGCTGGGAATACAGGGGTGAATTAGAGAAAAACAATACTTATTGTCATAGAGTTTACAGTCTAGAGCAGTGGTTCTCAACCTTCCTAATTCCATAACCCTTTAATACAGTTCCTCGTGTTGTGGTGACCCCCATAAAATTATTTTCGTTGCTACTTCATAACTGTAATTTTGCTACTGTTATGAATCGTAATGTAAATATCTGATATGTGTTTTCCAATGGTCTTAGGCGACCCCTGTCAAAGGGTTGTTCCACATCCAAAGGGGTCATGACCCTCAGGTTGAGAACTGCAGGTCTAGAGGATGGGACATGCAATAAAAGTAAACAAACAAAGACACAATAATGAATTCATTATAAGTTGTGCTAAGGAAAATAGTAGAGAGTTTGAGAGAGAAAACCAGGAAATCCCTACATTAAATATGTGGTCATGGAAGGCTTCCCTATAGAGGAATAAATATTTAAGCTGGGATTAAGGGGTGAGCAGAGTATATCTAAGTTAAAATAAAAAATAAAAAGAACAATATTCTTTTTTTTTTATGTGGGTAGCTCCCTGGCTGGGAATCGAACCCAGGCCACAGCGCTGACAGCACCGAAGCCTTAAGCCACTACACCACCAGAGAACTCCCAAAAGCAGTATTCTTATTAGAGATAATTTTGTGTCTGAAATAAGATGACCCACTGTCCCAGTTTTCCCAGGATGAAGGAGTTTCTGAAACAAGAAACTTTCAGTGCCAAAACCAGAATGTCCTGAGGAAATTGGAGTGTTAACACCTGTAGTGTGAAGGCTCTGTGGTGGGAAAGAGCTTTATTTGTTCAAGGAATTGAAAGAAATGAACAGCTTGTTAGCTTTAGGTACAAGTGAGTCAGGCTGTGGCTAGATCATGCATAGCCTAAGGCATTATGGAAAGAGTATGGACTTTCTCCAAAGGACAATGGAAAAGCCACTAAAGTATTTTAAGCAGTGGCATAACATTATTTGAAGTGTTTTGTTTTGTTTTGTTTTGTTTTTAAGATCTACTCTGTGAAGGTTGTAATACAGGGAGGCATGAATGGAGAGAAAATTTAGAAGATTATGACAGTAAATCAGATTAAAAATGAGGGTGGCTTGGATCAAGGTGGTGGCAGTGGGGTGGTAAGAAGTGGAGG
>PVJL010016799.1:0-19981 GCA_004026885.1 Lyroderma lyra | reverse complement strand
ACTATTACAATTCCTTTACATCCTATCTTGACTTCTCCAGGCAGATTTAGTCTCTCTTGTCTGAATTCTAATAGCTGTTTTAAAAGCATCTGCTATGGTGCTGTCATTTCCTTTGTATATTGAAATGACCAGTATGTAATAGAGACTTAGAGAAATACACCAAGGTGACAGTATTTAGCACATTTATTTTTCAGGATCCCAAGGTTCAGCCCACAACTTTGTGATCCTTCTTGAATAATAATATTTCCCTTTTAATTACCAATAAAATTAAAGTTCATGAGAACACAGAGTTTGTTTGTGTGAAGGGTTAAGATCTATTTTGCAACTCCATACAAGAGGTCCAGCCCCAAGCCTAAAGTACACTGTGTTGTGTGTGTGTGTGTGTGTGTGTGTGTGCCTATACACACATGTACACTAAACCTCATTGGAACATAATTCCATGGAACATTAATCCATGGCTTGCTTATACTGTCTTTTCTTCTTCATTAAACTAAAACCCATATAGTGTACTTTCCCGACTTTTTCACTCTGAGGTTACCTAGTTCTGAGAACTGTGAACTAATATTGGCCTTGATCCATGTCATTTTCCTCTTTCTTGTCCTCAAAACTAACCTAAGAAGCTGTATTTCCTGTAAGTACCAAAAAAGAGGGACAATTCACTTTCATTCTAACCCTCTGGCTAACAGTGAATAAGAGCTTTGTCTTTATTGTCCGACTTTCCTAGAATTTATTTGAGAACTCTTTGAGATCTGTTTAATTCAGTGTCAGGTACATGGTAGGAGTAAGCACTAAATGTATATTTGCAAAGTATTGAACATATTATCTCTGTAAGAAGTTAGTTTTGGATCAAGAAATGAAGCTTTAGGTAAATAAGTCTAAGATGTAAGTTCTATATGACCTAGGTTCTTGGCCAAAGAGAATCCTAAAACACATTAAGTTGTGAGGTTCAATCTTACAGAAACATATCAGAAAGACATAGCAAGGGAGCTATCCAAGATGGCACAGGTAAACACTGTGCCTGCTTCATTCCATAAACATATTAAAATTACAACTAAATTATAGAACAATCAACCTGAAGAACCATCTGAAGTCTAGCTGAACAGAAGTGTTATAACTAAGGATAAAAAGAAGAAGCCATATTGAAACTGGTAGGACAGCCGGAGACATGAAATGGGCGGGCCCCAAACCTCCATGTGGTGGTTGAAGATCAGGAGGGATATCTTAACCACAGAGGTTTTCCCCAGAGAAGTGAGGGTCCCCAGCCCCACACCAGGCTATCCCGCCCAGAGTACTGGTGCTGGAAAGAGAAACACTAGAACATCTGGCTGTGAAAAATGGTGGAGATCCCAACTATCTGGTGAAACAGAAGGCTGCAGGATCCCCAGACATCCTCTTAAAGGGCCCACCACAGACTTAGTCAGTTGAAGGCACTCACCCTAGGCTCCAGCTGAGGGATGGTGACTCAAGGGATGGTGGAGGTATGTGGGGGACAGATGGAGGTGTGTGGTGTTAGGGCAAGGGTGCAGGACTGTTGCCACTTACCCTGAGTGGAGATTTCCTCCTGTGCAGCTGACTGGCAGGCACCATCTTTCCAGTGTTATGCTCTCCACCAACATGGCCAAATCTGAATCTGATTGGTATGGCATGCTCTGCTCACTCCACCCTGCTGACTCACTGGGACCTCACCCTACCCAACTCTCCCAATGCGAGAGCCACTTTCTCCAGTGAGCAGCCAGCCCCACCTGCAGTACAATCTTTCTTGGAAAACTGAGTCTGTAGGCTCCAGAACCAACATACTTGGAGGTTGGCTTCAGACCACAGCACGCCTAATTAGCTCCACGAACAGTACACATTAAGAGCAGTCTCAACAGGTATCAGAGCCCATTGGGGCAAATCCCACTCAGTGGGATAAGATTCTCACACAGCAGTGCATAAGCTGTGGATGTGGCCAAACCCAACAACCAATCAACCTAAGGGTCAATCCCACCACTGATGTGCCAAGAGCAATCAAGGCTCAACTATAACAGGAGAACACACACACAACCCACACAAGGAACACTCACGGAGCACCCAGAGCAAGTGACCAGAGAGACTGTGCCAGGGCCCCACAGGGCACCTACTACATAAGGCTACCCAGCAATACTGGGAGACATAGAAGATCTACCTAATACATAGAAATAAACACATAGAGACATCCAAAATGAGGGAACAAAGAAATACATCCCAAATGAAAGAACAGGAGAAAACAAATAAAAAGAATTAAACAAAATGTAGGCAAACAACCTACTAGATACAGAGTTCAAAATAATGGTTACAAGAATGCTTAAGGAACTTAGTGATAACTTCAGCAAAGAGATATCAAGTATAAAAAAGGACATAGAAACCATAAAAAAGAACCACTTAGAAATAAAGAATACAATAACCAAAATAAAGAATGCACAAGAAGGAATAACCAGCAGACTAGATAAAGCAGACAATTAAGTCAGTGATTTGGAAGACAAGGTAGCAAGAAAAAAAAACATAATTAGGACAACATCAAGTGTAAAAACAGTCACATCATAGGAGTATCAGGAGGAAAAGAGAGCAAAGAATTGAGAACTTATTTGAAGAAATGACTGAAAACTTCCCCATGCTGGTGAAGGAAATAGACGTACAAGCCCAGGAAACACAAAGAGTCCCAAACAACATGAACCCAAAAAGGTCCGCACCAAGACACATCATAATTAAAATGGCAGAGGTTAAAGATAAATACAGAATCTTCAGTAAAAGAAAGGCAACTAATAACTTATAAGGAAGCTCCTGTAAGACTGTCAGCTAATTTTTCAGCAGAAATTTTGCAGGCCAGAAGGGATTGGCAGAAAATATTCAAAATGATGAAAAGCAATGACCTGCAACCAAGATTACTCTATACAGCAAGGCTATCATTTAAAATCGAAGGACAGATAAAGAGCTTCCCGGACGTGAAAAAGCTAAAGGAGTTCATCACCACCAACCAGTAGTACAAGAAATTTTAGAGGAACTTCTTTAAGATGAGGAAATAAAAGCAAAATGAATAATAAAATTGCAATAGCTACATATCTATCAACAATTACTTTCAATTAAAAGGATTAAAAGCTCCAGTCAAAAGGAGGGTATTGTGCTGAGTGGCATGTCAGACAAAGAAAGACAGACGCAATTTGATTTCCCTTGTATGTAGAATCTGAAGAAGAAAATAAACAAAACAGAAAAAACTCATAGATGCAGAAACCATTTGGATGGATGCCAGATGGGAGGGGTTTGAGGGTGTGGATCAAAGAGGGGAAGGGATTAAGAAGTACAAATTGGTTGTTATAAAGTAGTTATGGGGATGCAGGGTATAGCATAAGGAATATAGTCACCAAAATAACTAGGTATGATGTCAGATGGTGTGGATTCATTGGGGTGATAGATGGGAGAGGGTTTGGGGGCCAAGTGTAAAGACAAAGGTATTAAGAAATAGAAATTGGTAGTTATAAACTAGTCATGGGGATATAAAGTCAAGCATAGGGAATTATATGGTAATAACTATGTAGAATGCCAGGTAGGTACTAAACTAGTCAGGGGGATCACTTTTTTAATTACATAAATGTCTAACCATTATTTTCTACACTTAAAAATAATCTAAAACAATATTGAATGTATAGTCATCAATATTATGATAGCATAGCATGGTGTCAGATGGTTGCTGGACTTATCATGGTTATCACTTCTTTGGGTATATAAATGTTGAAAACTATGGTATATTCCTGAAACTAATATAATATTGTATGTTAGCAATATTTTTAATAAAAAAAAACTTAAAAGAAAGAAAGACAGAGCAAAGCATCTTAAAAGGCATTCTGGGGTGTCTTTGTACTTGTATGCTAGTTATGCTTTGTGTTATTGTACTGCATTTCCCTTATCCCTGGCTATTCAATAGAATGCTAATGGTTACTGTCAGGTGTCAGTGACATGTAGGAAAAGGAGGAGAGAGCGAGCAAGAGAAAGGAGAAGAAGGGGGATGAGAAAAGAAAGGAAAGAGAGAAAGAAAGAGAGAAAGAAAGAAAGAAAGAAAGAAAGAAAGAAAGAAAGAAAGAAAGAAAGAAAGAAAGAAAGAAAGAAAGAAAGAAAGAAAGAAAAGAAAAGAAAAGAAAAGAAAAGGAGGGAGAAAGTAAGGGAGGGATGAAGGAAGGAAAAGGGAGGGGAGGGGAAGTAAGGGGAAGGGAAGGGAATGGAAGGAAGGAAGGAAGGGAAAAGAAAGTTATGTATATGAATTAATAAGTTCTAATAATAAATTTAAAAAAAACATTCAACAGTGTAAGGAGAATTGGATTGTGGGTGTTGCATGGGAATGAAACAAATTGCAAGTTTTATTATCGTGAGAATAAGCCACATGGAGATAGAAATAAGGGAGATAGTATTTGTGGAGTTGAAACCTTATCATCCTGTGATGAACAGAGATCCCTTCCTAACCTGTATTACACATGTAATACGAGCAAAACACTTTGTTGTATCAAGTTTTTGAGATCTATATGCTGTTTCTTACTATAGCATCACTGATTCATCCTGCCTGAGACACATAAATTATGAAAAGCAAATAAAAAGCAATTTAGATAATCTTGGAGAGTGGAATTCCTTAAGTGAAGCAGAAAACTCAGACACTCTAAACAGAGAGAACAAATTTTATTACATAAAAATGAAAAACTCTATAGAAAAGGTACTGTAAAAAATAGTTTTAAAAATACATTCATGGCAAAATTGCTGATATACACAAAGAATAGATATTAATAATGTATAAAGAGTTCCTAAAAATCAATAACAATATAAAACAATTCTAGAAATATTGACAAAGGCTATGGAAAGGCAATTCTTTTATATTGCTATATATAGCAATATAAAAGAATACTCACAATACTACAGATATACAGGTATAAATCTGTATCATACCATTCTTTTAAATACACATGAGTGTGTGTGTGTATGTGTGTGTGTGTGTGTATATATATATATATATATATATATATATATATATGCATATGTGTGTATATACACATATTCATATATTTTTATTTGTATGTGTAAAGAAAAAGGTTTAGAAAAGTATGTAATAATCTCTCGATTATCAGAGTTCAAGGATTTTTCTTTTTCAGCTAAAAATTCCTTAATTTTATAAAACATGGTCCTTTTTGGTCAATGTCTCAGTAGCACTTGAAAATTATTACTTTTTTATTTTAATTGTGGTGTCCTATAAATGATAATAAGGTCAAGTTGTTTAATAATATTGTCCAAAGCTGATTTATGCTGATTGATCTGCTTGTTTTATAAGTTTTTGAGGAGAAAAGTATTAGAATCTTCAACAATGATTGTGGATTTGCCTATTTCTTCTTTAGGTTCTCTCAACTTTTCTTTATATAGAGAAGCTATGCTACTAAGGTATACTCTAATAATCTAAGATTATTACATATTTCTTTGAAAAAAATATTTTATCATTCTGAAATGTCCCTCTTCTTCTCTCATAACACATGTTGTTTAAGTTCTAGTTTGTCTGATATTATTGTAGCCATACCAGTATTCATTTGTTTAGTATTCACAAGGTATATCTTTTCTATCCTTAAATTTTAACCTAGAGCTAAACATACTAGTATATTGCCCTAAAACACACGAGTTCTACACATAGGAACAGACCCAATATAAATAAGATGAGTGTATATGTCCAACAAAAGACATACACCAGAGTGTTCACAGAGCTTTTTTAATCACAGGCAAAACTAAAAATAACTCAACAGGAAATGGGTAAATAAATGTTGGTTCATTTGTGCAATGATATACCACGCAACAATAGAAAAGAACTACTGATACATGAAGAAACATGAATGAATTTTGTGGACATTATGTTGAGAGAAAGAAGCCAGACACAAAAGTGTGATTCATTATACAAAGTTTAATAAGAGGAAAAATTAACCTTGGATGATAGACGTCAGAACAGTGGTTATCAGTGAGGGAGCTTGATTGGTAATAAGGTTCATTGGCATGAATAACCCTCTGGCATGCTGAAAATGCTCCTTATCATGACCTGAATAGTGGTCTCATGGGTATATACAAATATAAAATGTCATTAATCTGCACACTTCAGATGTGTGCATTTTACTATATATGTTATACCTTAATAGAAATATAAAAATATATTTACAAATAAATATCAAGTATTTCATATTAAAAAACAATCCCCAAATTAATATATAGGGAAATAATTTAATACATGCTACTTTGGGTTTTATGTTGTCTTTCCATAATGTAAAGTTTGATAAATGTTCCCTCCTTGCTACCTCTCTCCTTCCCCTCCCTTCCCCTCTCTTCCCTTTTCTTCTTTCTTTCTTTCTTTCTTTTTCTCTTTTTTTTCCTATGGGCCACTGAGACCTAGCTTTCCTATAGCACTGCTCAGCAGAGCACACATGTTTGGGGTGATGTTATTTCCAAGTTTTTGAACAGTGTAATTGAGCTTTGGTTTTCATAAAGTTGAGCTGAGGACATAATGAGGAAGCATCCAAGTGTCAAGCCCCAGGTTTGTTACCCTTTCCCTTCTGAAGAGGATTTGCTCAGATAGACGACTTATTAGGAATGATCATTTTAATTTATATCCTTACCAATGTTGCCAGGTCTCGCTGTCTATCACTTTTTGAGATGCCCGACTGATACTACTACTTTTTGGAAGTATTATGGTCGTACAATAGGGTAGCAGTTCTATTCATGCTGGTGAAATGTGTTCATACCTTCTGTTCATAAATGCAATGAGGTTTTGCCCCTTTGGATAAACCAGCTGAAGTTTCTTTACAAGTTCAGCTAACTAGTCATTATCTCGTGAAGTGTCACTTCTGGAGAGGAGACATTAAGTTAAGCATATGAGGTAGCAGAACAAAGCTTCGTTCTTCAGGACTGTGTGACTGATTCTGAGCTCAGTGGGATTCTGGTGCCAAGTAGTCCGCTGCCTCACTTGGCTCTCCCAGGGGATAATTTGGAGAATGAATATTGGCAGTACTCCTGCTTGGTAGTGTATAAGCGACTTAGGAGTCAAGGTCTCAAAAAGACCTGCACTGAAGACAGAACGCTCAGGTTCAAATCCTGTGTTCATGTGCAATGATACTTGATTAATAAGGTGAATTCTCCTCATGCTTATTTTGGCACTTTGAAAACAAAATGTACCTATTTAGAATCTAGACAATGTCAATTCCTAAGTAGATTTTTAAAAAAAGACATTGGTATATTTTTAATCTCTTTATTATTCAGTGATGACAAAGCATTAGAGTGGGGATTTGAAAACCACTTATCAAGAGGTGATGAGTCTCTTTCACACTTTCCATTTCACTCGTGTGGGTTCTCTTTAAAATCTGGGCTCTTAATCAGACTACGGTATTCCCTATTTCCCACATGGCAGAATGGGTGATGATTAGAGCATTCTCTTGTCCTCCATATTATTCCTTCTTCCATGTTCTTCTTCTTTGTCCTTCAATTAGGCTTCAAGCTCCTTCAGATGGAATTATACATTAGCCTCCTTGATTCATAGGAAGCTCCGTGTTGCCTAAAGCCCAGGTGTTCCAACTTCTCAGGTAACTGGCGAGTCATCTACATCATCCCTTGTAGAGGGTGATGAGTTTTTAGAGTTGGAAATAAATTTAGCATCTTCTCAGAAGTTCATTTCACATTCTTCAAACCACCACAGTCACTGAATAAAAAGTCCTCAAGGACTCCACTTCATTTTATGCCCAGTGGCAAACTTCACTTGATTATGCTTACAATTAGGAATGCTTCAGCTTTAACTTTTCTGAAAAATAGCTTGTAGCCCACTGTCTAAAAAAAATGCCAAAAAATCCTGGTAATAGGTAAACACCATAGCTGCCCATCTGGATAATTACTAAATGCCAGTCACCCAGGAATGCATAAAATTGCTGAATGGGTAGCTGAATGTTCACTTCTCTTCCATTTTTTATATCTTTTTTCCCTTTCACTGTTCTGATTTCCCTTCTGATTCATCTATGATAACAGCCATTGGAGCATACTGAATTTTCTTTCAGGATGACAGCATCCCTTGCTGTTCTGCTGGAATTTCACCCTCTTTTCTCCATGGGATTTATGTTAGTTAAGGAGCTAAGCAATTGATCAATTGTAATACTCCTCCCTGCATATCATTGCTGTTCACATTCATTCAGGGCTCATCATGTGAGATTGGGGTGTAAATGTACCTGCCTGATAAATAAACTGTGCTCAAAGCTCTGAACACTCAGTAAATTCCCCAGATTCATAACATCTTTAATGCTTTTAATCTTGATTAATGAGGGAGATCATAACATATTTGGCCCTTGTGGCTACCCTGAATTTAGATTCCTTATCATTGCATCTTCCTGTCTGTATAAACTTTGGTAATTTCTTTTTAACTTCCTGATCCTCTTTTTCATAACCAGAAGAACCAAAATAACCTGTGAGGGTTGCTGTGTGGGCCACATGCAGTACCATAATCTAAGAAAGTGCCTTGGAAATTATCAAGGGATTTGTAATTGTAAAGTAATGGGATGTACAATAGTATTTACTATGTTAAGAAGGAGAGCATCAGCAGCTGAATACCAAGTAGAGACTTAAATGCTGATAGGAACTTCAATGACAGGAATCATGCCATTGTATTATTCTGTGGTCCATATATTGGCTGAAATAAGGTGTACCTCATAAATGTTTGCAAACTGAGAAAAAAATTAACCGTGAAATAGAAGAGTCTTTACATTTCAGGTCTTAGTATTGTGTTCTAATAGAGTCACCATGTTATACAAAGTGATTATTTTCAACCTGCTAAAAATCAATCAATACTTATTTCTCAAGGGCTTACTATGCACCAGGCACTTGGCTGCAACCATGGGAAACACAAAGAATGCATTCAAAATCAAGGAGAGAGAGTTCTGATTTAGGATAGTGAATCCAGCCTTCGTTTTTAACTCTCTTCTGTCCCCCTCACCCACAGATCCTTCCAAAGGAATGAATTTTGTCAGCACCAGGAAGCAGAAAAATGTCAGAAACCTGCACAGTTTTACCACAAGTAAGACAGAATTGAAAGGAAAGGTTTTCAACCTCCAGTACACAGGATGCAAACAGAAAACTGACCTGGTGAATGTGTGTAAAAGGGACCCCAGGAGACAATCAGCAAAGCAACAAAAGTTAGGGTGACATGGTGGGCTGGAGGTAAGGCTAAAAGCTTTCCTCCTAGAGTAATAAATTCAATTAATAGACACTAATCACACTGAAATCAGGAACATTACTTAACAGGTTAAATAACAATTGCTCAAAAAAGAGAAATGGAGGTAGTCTAGGATTGCTGTCAAATGCCATGTCACTGAATTAGAGGGACATCTAGAGAATTTCTCCTAGAACTCAGAGGCAAATGATGAAGAGATGCATGCGACAAAAAATAAAAGAGGTGAAGAGACATAGAGAATAGATCCATGATGTTTTATAAATAAAGAGGCATCAATATAGATACATAACTATGTATACATATAGATACATATGTATACACAGGGGCTGTCTGGAAAGTATCCAGCCATGTAATATGAAAAATAGAGGCATTTATGGCTGGATTTTTTTCTGGATAGCCCTTGGTATTTAAAGGAAAAAATAGAGAACAATGAACAGAAATAAAAAGAAGCCACAGTAAAATTAAAAACTAAGAAATAATTTCATCATTAGGAATAAAAAAAGGGATATAAGCATATGAGAAAAATATTATATTATAATTCTATAACATTATGTACATATTAATATATGTACATATTATATATAAACTTGTGGTCATGTTAAAATCTTACTGAAAAGCTCTATTTTTAAAAAAATGTTATATCACCAAAATTGGCTTAAGAAAGGAAATTCAAGTAGATCAATAATATAATATAAATTAAGAAATTTGTGAAATAACTCCACCTTTGATAAAGACCAAATCCAGATAAGGTACAGAATATTTTCATCAAATGAAACAAACAACAATGAAACAGTTATTTCTTGTGTTGAAACTATTTCAAGACACTGGGGAAAAAAATCCAGTTTATTCAATGAGGAAAGCAAAACCAAAATTCTAAACAGGGAGTTCAGAAAACTATAGATTAATATGAGGTATTAATTCAAAAAGCCTAAATATAACATTTATATATTAAATTAAGAAGACATTAGTTAAATAAACAAACAGTCATGGCTATTCTACTTTTTGCCTAATAAACTTACATGTCATTTTCCTACATTAAAAAAATTTTTTTTGGATTTTCATTGACATTTTATTAAAATGATGGATTGGCCTTTGAATAACAAATTTATTTATCTAAAGTACTTTTCAACTTTCCTGATGCCAAAACAACATTATCTTTCCCAAACTAGTCCTGCTCAATTTTTTTATTTTAACCCGAGTTTCTTTTTGGATAAACCAGCCTATTTTAAAAGAAATGACATTTAAGCTTAAATGTCAAAATAAATTAAACATTTTGACAAAATCAAAGCAAGGGTAATTTTAGAAAAAAATACATATACATTTTATTCCACAAAAAATGTAGTTTTAAGGGATTCCCTGGTGGTGTAGTGGCGCTCTCACTGCCGCAGCCTGGGCTCCACTCCTGCTCAGGGAAGCAACCACCCCCCCCCCAAAAAAAATGTAGTTTTACCTTAATCATTTGATGTTAATGTGACCACTGATTTTGTTTGTTTGAAACAGACCTTGTCACACCAGGAATGATGAAAGGTTGAATACTTAAAAGGATCACTGTGTCTGCCTAGGGAGCAGTGGTAACAAGCACCCCAAAATCCCAGTAGCTTGCAGCACCTCAGGTTTTTTTTATTTATGCTATAAGTCACTATAGGTTGATGGTGGCTCTGCTCCATGTTACATGCACTCTGGATCCCAGGATGAGGGAGCATCAGATTGCTAGACCATGGCCTGTAGAGTTGGTTGAACGTGTCCTCTGAAAACGTATGTCTGCCTGGAACCTCAGAGTGTGACTATATTTAGAAACAGGGTCTTTGCAGATGTAACTAATGAAGGACATTGAGATAAGATCATCCTGGATTTAAGCTAGAGCCTAAATCTAATTACTGGTGTCTTTATAAGAAGGGGAGAGGACACACAGACACAGAGGTTATATGAAGATAGAGCCAGCACTTGAAGTGACGCATCTATAAGACAGGGACTATAAGCATCACCAGCAACCACCGGAAGCTGAAAGACAGGGATGGTTTCCCCCTTATAGCATTCAGAAGGAACTAACCCTACTGACTTCCCTGCCTCTGTACTTCTGACATCCTCAACTGTAAAATACCAAATTCCTATTGTTTGAAGCCACCCAGTTTGTGGTTATTTGGTATGGCAGCCCTAGGAAACCTGGTGACCAAGGAGGCAGTGAGAAAGAGATTTCTGGAGTGTCTCACTTTGGCACTACTCACATAGTCCCATACAAGCAAAATGGAGTCGGGAGATGTAATCCTATCGTGTACCGAAAAATAGAGAACAAGAGATATTACACAACGCTAATGACAACCCCTGAGCCCACTGTGCTACTTTGCTTTCAAAGTCAAAACTGTAAGAAAAACTACAACTTTGCAAATGTGTACTGATGAAAATAGATGACACTTAAATCCTCTTATTTTGTGATAGAGATACCCTTTGACCCCCAAATCTCCAAAGTGACGTTCCACACATTCTTTTCAACAGCTACAACAAATTTAAATTCTAAAAGCCCTCTTAAAAATCTGACAGTGACTCAACATTAATAAGAAAAGACTTCCTCATAACCTCCAAAATAGCATTTTCAGGAATGACATCATGATGGAAAATATTACCTGACTTCATCCTGCAGAGATTGGATTTGGATATTTTCTTTGAAATAATTTTTAAGAGCCTTGTCTTTATAAGCTTCATTAAGACAAAAAAAAATTGATGAGGTATTTTAAGAAAAAAATGTGTTGAATCCGTAGGCGGATTCCAGCTCCAGTAAAACATAAGACTAAATAATGCTGGTGTTTCAATGTGTTCAAAACTTCAATAGATCACACAACTACACCAAGCTGTCTTGAAAGTTATATTTTTTTTGATAGTTGAAACACTTAGTCTTCTGCTTGGTTTTAGGACAGCGGGGAAAAGATGTGCTTCTGCTTGTAAATCCAGCCAGGCTGTCTCCTGTTGACAACTGAGAAACCTCAGTATGAGACAAAATAACTTCATGATAGCATTTAAATCTTCATAAAGGAAGGCAAGTACCTGGAGTGTAGTGAACGATTCTTCACCTGACTCCCTTATAACATGGTTAATGTCTTATAGATTACTGGGCTGTTTGGGTGCTCAGAAGTGAATTGTGCAAGCAGATCTTAGTGAGAGGGTGAGGGTCCATGCTTTCTGGGAAAGTCGAGCCCACCTTTGCCGGGCCCCTGTGCAGTGCCATCCCTCTCCTCTAAGGGCATAGACAGCTCCTCCCTCCCACCAGGCTCTGACACTGAGCATGATCCCATGCTGACTAGCCCTGACTAGTTCTTCAAATTTCGAGTTTTATCCACCACATAGGGTGTTTACTGAGCCAGTGATGTTGTGGTTGAAAAGAAATGAAAGATCAAGAGAGATGTGACCTATTTCATCAGATCATCCTACACCGGAAAGAGGAAAATACAGCAATAGAAACCTCTCAGAGATTAACAGCAGCTAGAATTGGTAGAAGTCTTAGGTGAGGAGGAAGTTCCAAGTCACTTTTGTGACAAGCAGCAGAGCCCTCAAGTTGAGTGGTCATCTGCATTGGCCAGACTTGTCTTCAGAAGCAAAACTAGCCTGGGACTTGCATTTTGAGACTGAACAAGCTTAACAGGAGGAAGCTGAGACTTTGAGAGTGGAGTGCATGCATGTACCAGCACGTTTTCTGCACACGTACCTTTAATACAACAAGGCCACTTTTTATGCTGAGTAGCAGAAGCCACCAAGCAGCTACTGCATTATACCCTCTGAGCAACTGGTCCCAGGCTCCTCTGCCCCATTTCTACATCAGACCTGCTTGGCCCCACAGGGAGCTCTTGACCCCAGCACAATGACATTCCAACCACCACCAGCCAGAAGTTACAGTCAATCTTGCTAATGGCCACAAGCAGGATCTTGGGTCCACTGGCTGGCACCACCAGTGATAACAAATCATTTCCTGGTAAGAAGAGGAATCTCCTCTCTACAAATGTGCTTGGGCTCCGTGCTAATAACATTTCAAAAGTCCACGAGACAGGGAGATACACAAAGTTTCTTAAGCCATTTCCGGGCTGGTTTCTCTGTTCATATCCGATTCTGGTGTCCTGGAGCAGGACACCATGCTGATGCCCAAGGGCAATGGATGCTGGCATCAGTTTCTCAAAGTTTTCCTTCATCTGAGAATGTCATTATTTCACTTGCATTCATTCAGGATACTTTCCCTGAACATAGACTTCTGAATTGATGATTCTTGTTTTTTTCAGTACTTTAAACACATATGGCACTTTCTTATCTCCATGATTTCTGATTTGAAAACTGAAGTCCTTCACATCATTGCTTCCCTGCAAGTTGAGTAGACTCTCAGTTAACTGGCATCCACGAGGACTGGTAGATGCAGGAAAATGTAATTACACTCTCAGTTAATTGGCACCTATGCCAGATATAATAAATGTAATATTATTTATTTGTTCAGTGTTTTAGCCAGTTGCTTGAGTTCCAGTTAACATAGAGTCTACCATAATATCATTGCTATCTATCTCTTCATCTATTTATTTATAGTTATTAGCAGTTTGATTGAGCATTAATTTATTTCTTTTCTCCACCCCTTACCCTTGTTGACTTCACTGAGCTTGCATTTATAGTCTTCTGCCAAATTTGGGGAGTTTTCAATTATATTTCTTCAAATATTTTGTTAATACCACATTCTTTTCCTTCTTCTTCTGAAATGCTAATGACCCAAATCTTAAAATTTTCATATTATCCCACAACTGTCTGAGGATCTGTCTGTATTTTAAAACTATTTATCTTTCTATTCACAATAATGTCTGTTGATCTAGCTTCCAGTTCAGTGATTTTATCTTCTTTCATCTCTATCCTGCTACAGAGTATATACAATTTCTTTTTTTTTAATTCCATTTTTTATTTCTGAAATTTCAATTGGTTCTTCTTTTCTTCTTTTTGTTTACTGAAATTTCTTTCTATTCTTTTGAGCTGTATTTGTTTGAACATTGCTATATAGGTGTTTGTCAGATAATCACAACATTTTTGCCACCTTGACTTTGGTGTCTATTAATTGATTGTCTTTTCCCATGCAAGTTGAGATTTTCATGGTTCTTCATATGCCAAGCAATTTTGGAACATATCTTGAATATTTTGTTTCTGTTATGAAATTCTGAGTCTTGTATAAATCTTATGAGAAATATTGGCATTTTTGTTTCAGCAAGCAGTGATCTTGATTGATTTAAGTTCAGATTGCAAATTCTGACCCACCTTCTGTAAGCTCTGGCTCTATCATCAGTTTAGTTTTTAAACCTTTCAAAGCCTTTGGGCTGCTCTTTGGATCTGTCCCATAAGTGTCACTCAGTGGTTCAGTTTGGGGTTGAGGAAGTGGTTTAGCTCTTATTTCAGCTCTCACTGTCTTTGGTGTGCTTCTTAGAATTAGGCGTAGGCATGGCAGCATCAGATAAGCCCAAGAGCTCATAAACGATTTTATGGGATCACTTTCCCAAGTTTCTTCTTCTCTTGCGATCTTTCCCAGTACTTCCCATTTGCCTGGGAATCCTTTCCATCCTTCAGCCAGGGTTACCCTATGCTGCCCAGCACTTCTGCAACCATGCTTGTGAACAAGCAGTGGGAGACCTGAATGGTAAAAAGTATTAAATTCACCTCCAGTTTGGTAGTCCTTTGAATTCTGGTATGCTTCCCCAATCCATTTGCTGCTGTTTCCTTTTCAAAGTCGTCAGGTATCTTCCCCATGTTCTGTCCTGGTTTTAAATCTGTACTTATTGGTAGGATGGCCTGTGCTTACTTTCTCTGACGCATGGCCAACACCTGAACTTCATTTTTAAATAAAATAAATGTACCATGTCAGAAAGAATATATTTACATATGCAAGATTTTTAACAGAATGACAGTATAAATTATCCTAAACACATACTGGAAAGCACTTGAGGTAACTAGTAACATAGACCTAAACACTTCATACTCTGAATTCTTTCTCTATCTTCTAAGTTTGCCTACAGGCCATGATTACTGAGAGATTTGCTCTTTATTATTTGCATTATAAAAGCAAGAGATTTCTTTTCCATTTTTCAAATATAAAATTATGTTACAATATTGAATACTCTCTTTCAAGCCATGTATGTCTCTTAACTTTACTTCCCAATTTAGAATTTTTGTCCTAACATACACTGAACATGTACAAGTTGTTAATAGTCTCAAAGCATTTGTTAATTGAAGATTTGGGATTTGCAGACCAAGTATTGGGCAAAAAAAGCAACCTGAAATTTTAAATGTGTTTCATAGAATCTACCATGTGAGTAATCTACACAAGAATAACTGAGAATCTTCTGTATATAAAATTTCAACTGATATTGAAGACTTTGGAGTACAAAAAGTTGTCTTTATAAAGTAAAAGATTACCCCAAATGGTCACTTTTTTACATGGTAGAACTTATTAAATGATCAGTGGAAAATAAGATTGTTCATAAGACTTTATCTATTGTAAGAGTCCCATTTCCCACCCCTGTCTCTGCCTGGTAAAATACTTCTCATCTTTCAAGTTCAAGTTGAATGTTACATTCGCGTTGAACTCCCAGTCATCATCACTTTTTCTCTCTTCTGTGTTCTTATAGTGTTTTCTTCACACTGCTAATTTTCATGCTAGTGTATAGTTTATTTTATATAGTTTGCCTCCCAAATAGATTGTTAGTTTCTTGATGGCAGGAACCTAGAACTAGTTCATTTTATTCATCTCCAATGCCTACTCAGTTGTTGCTAAGATCAAGGCATACATTTTTTAAAATAAAGCTCCAAAGGCAATTCTGATGCACAATCATTGCAGAGTTTACATGAAATAAAGAATTGTTTAATAAAACTATTTATGAAAATTGAAAACTTTGACTAATATACCACATTTAATTTCAACTTAAGAGAGCACTCAAAAGTGTAAGTTATCATCATGAACTCCTTAATTTTCATTATCTTTTTGTCATTATTTACCAAATAGTTTTTAACACCACCAAGATATCCCACTCAGTGGTCACAAGCTCCCTGGGATCCTTGGGAAACATGGGACCAGTTAGAGTGACACAAACATAAAGAGAATTTATTATTCTTGTGATGCCTGTCAGCTTCATAGGAGCAATACATGTATTATAAGATCTCAAATACAGCTTGAAACGTACATTTTTTTGGTCAAGTTTATTGCTTTAATGACATTTTTCTTAAGGCTGACTATACGATGTTGGGTGAGCTTAGCAATTACATTCTCCTTTCCACACCTTCTGTCTTTGAAGTTGAGAATTTTTTGTTTTTGTTTTTGTTTTCTACTTGCTGTTGTTAATACTACTACAGACAGATCTGGCTACCTAATTGGCAGGACCCAATGCAAAATGAAAATGCAGGGCTCCTTGTTCAAAGAGCAGGAAAAAAGTGTCGTCAACGTACAAAAATAGAGAGCTTTTTCCTTTCTTCTGCAGTTCTCAACTGGTTATGGTGTTTTTCATTTGCTATTCAAAATCCTTGTAAGTAAAGCAAACTTAAGGTTTTGAATTATCAGCATGAATTTCATTGTTCTTCTTTATATTGTGCAATGCCAGTTTCAAATGCAGACTTTTCTACCAAGAGCAGGCCCTTCTCAGTGAAGACTGTGTGACTGTACAGGTAGCATGCCGTAAAACCAGCCTGAGACAGAACAGCAAGAAACAAGACTCCCTCCCCACACCCCCGTTTTAGTAAGATATAATGGACATAGATCACTGTATAGGTTTAAGGTTTCCAGCATGATGGTTTGACTTACATATATTGTGAAATAATTACAATAAAGTTAGCTACCATCCACCATCTCCTAGAAATGCAATAAAAAAAGAAAGAAAAAATGTTTTCTGGTGATGAGAACGCTTAGGATTTATTCTTTTTTCAAATTACACATTTTATTTATTGATTTTTTTATTTCCGTTCACCTTCCACCCTTTTAATTTTTCAATTACAGTTAACATTTAATATTATTTTATATTAATTTCAGATCTACAGCATAGTGGTTAGACATTTGTATAATTTAAGAAGTGATCCCCCTGACTAGTCTAGCACCCACCTGGCACTATATACAGTTATTATCATACAATATTACTGACTATATTCCCTATGTTTTACTTTATATCCCCATGACTATTTTGTAACTACAAATTTGTACTTCTTAATCCCTTCTCCCTTCCTCCCCACCCCCTCCCTCGATAAATCTAGTACTGAGATGAGTTTTTAAAGTCAAAAGAAAAATGGTGATGAAAGGAGAACTGACTCTGGGTGGTGAGCACTCAGTGCGACGTATAGACGACGTATTATAGAATTGTATGTAGGAACCATATATAATTTTACTAACCAGTGTCACCCCAGTAAATTTAATAAAATAAAATACTTATGTAAGAAAGAAGAAGATTAAATGAGAGAATAAATCTGAAGTGTTTAGTACTGTGGCTATCATATGGTAAATACTCAAAAAAAAAAAGAGAGAGAGAGAGAGAGAGAAGGAAAATATCCAACTCCCCAAGCCCTAAATAATTAATACACAGATTTAATTACCTAGTAGCTATAGATATATAATTTGGGGATAAAAAGGGAAAAAACCTCCAAACTGTTCTAAGAAAAACAAATACAAATTGCATTTATTAAGCAATACACTACATCCCAGCAGGAGATTTCCTCCTACAGAGCTGCAGAAACATTTGAGAGCTACGGTTAGGCATGTTGCAAGAATGCACGGGTTTTCAAAGGATGCTCTGACCTACTTTGTTTCTGCCTACTTTCTAACAGGCTCTTGCTGCTGTGGCTTTCTGAGACAGGTGGCATCAGTTCTTGCAGCATTTTTGGTGACCAGCCTGCTTACAGGAGGCACAAGTCAGTTCCATTTATAGCACAGAAGCTTCTGATCTCCTATCACAATTAGGAGCATTACTGCAGCATTTAGCTGGGAGTTGGAGAAAATTTCACTGTTTTTGTTATTTCACTGTCTGCCTCCACTAGATAAATTACTTTATTTAAGAACAGGGAGCAATGTAACATTGCAAAATATCTAACAAGGACATCATCTTACATAGCAGATAGAGATTTCTAAATAGACACTGGAGAGATCTCATAAGAAGCTACTGATTAATAAGAACCACGGGGAAATTTTCTCTTGTAACTTAAAGAGGCCGAGCACAAGAGGAGTGGCCCCAAATCAGCTCATTGTTTTTCACATGCAATATGTATTGTGTCCCACTATTACTTAATTCCACACATGGACTTCCAGTCCTCCTATAGATTAAGAAGCCAAAGATGGAGTAGAGAAATCTAAGACACAACTGCATGGTAAGAGCAAATTAAAGAGACTAGCTTGATATTGAAAAGGATTGCAGAAAGGTCATACCAACTTCAAAATGTTTTCTCCATTCTGCTCTCTCTCTGCCTTAGTCCTAGCTCAAATGTTCTGCATCGTCTAATTCAATAAGAATGTTCATTCACTTATTCATTCATTCATACACTCATTCTATGGACATGTCATTCAAAGCCTCAGGGGACAGGTAGCTCCTTTGGTCTTCTACTTCAGCCTCCGTCTGTTAGTCAGTAGGTATGACTTTTAATTAAAAAGTCTGATATGATTTAACATATCACCTGAACTGATCATTTAGTTGCTCTAGGCAATATTCAAGTTTTTCTTTAGATAACAGTGCTTTGTCTCTTAGGAATCTTCCCCTCCCTTTGCTTTTCTTCCCCCAAAGTGATGACTTGTTTATATGTGGGGTGGAATCGTGGTTGACCCACTCTTTGTGTGTGTCATTGGAGGAGGGAACTTCCCATCTTGGGCTAGTGTTTGGGTGTGTGCTGATATCTTCTTGTCTCTGTGGCATTATCCCTTACTCAACCTGGAGCTTGCCCAATGCCATGACAGTCTGTGGTGGGTAATATTCTTGATCTGGTCTCTGATGCCTCAAGTCCTGTTTGCACAGTGGCTCCTTGGCTAACCTGTCCTCATCCTAGGCTGACTCCTCTTGGTACAATAATCCACATTGGGTCCTTCTTTAACTTCCAATTGTTTCTGACCAGAGAATACTATTCTTTAGCCCTTATTAGATAGTATTCTTTCTCATAAATACTACCCCCTTCCGGCAAGCTCCTCAGCTACTTTGGAGTCCCGTATAGGATATGGGGAAGCAAAGAGCTGCTAGAGAGAATGTACCTCAGGGTTTCTCTCTTCCTGGAAACATTGCGCTTCCAAGTGAACTTCTCAGCCACAATGTCCTTGCAAGGTGCCTTTATACTCAGAGTCATAAATGGAGAGTGGACAGGAGTTGCTTGCTCTCAGTGCTCCCCTAAGACCAGACAAGGAAAATAGGATAAAATTACTATGGCTTCCTTTGTTTCTCTCTCTCCAGCTCTTTAACTTTCCACACCAATTAGCCAGAAAAGAGTGTGAATTGCTTTTTCCTCCTCCTGTCTGGACTTGACCTATAAAAACTTTTGGCCAATTCTCCAGATCTCACTCACCCTTGATCTAAAAAAAAAAAATCAACAGCCCTCCAAATAATTCTTTCTAAACATGGAAGCCTGATTCACAATATTTGTTGAAAATTTTGTTGTAAATGTCAATGAGTAGGATTTTCATTTCCGATAATGGTATAGTAGCTTGTAGGAGACCAAGACTTACACACACACACACACACACACACCACACACACACACACACAACACACACACACACACACAACACACACG